>PTEX01000048.1:3999549-4028388 GCA_003342815.1 Eudromia elegans
TCTTCTCTTCTCTTCTCTTCTCTTCTCTTCTCTTCTCTTCTCTTCTCTTCTCTTCTCTTCTCTTCTCTTCTCTTCTCTTCTCTTCTCTTCTCTTCCCTTCCCTTCTCTTTTTGGAAAAGGTTTTGGTCTAAATTAATTCCTATTGCAATGAGTTTCTCAGGTTAGTTTCACAGTGTGCGAGAAAGTATTTCCATTTACACAGCAGATTTTTGACACTAATTAGTCAGATACCATTTCCTCCTAATCCACCCTTGGTTTATAGTCTGCCCCTCTCCCAATAGCATTTCCCAACTCCCCTGACCCTAGAACAAGCCAGTGACCAGATGAAACCCTGTAGGTAGTAAGAGACACAAAACGAACCCAAGCGTGAGGCAATCAGGAACTTCATAGAAACAAAATCATACTAATAACACATATTGGAAGTTCAGACAGGTTTTCAGTTTTTTTCTTTCCTGAGTTGAGATTAGTTTCTTTACATAAATTAACCAAATGTAGTAATCTACTTTTTTTTTTTTTCCTCTCCAGGAAAAGTACGAGACACCATTCAGTGTTCTGGTTTTTGTACCCAATGAGTCAAGCCTGGAAATTCAATACACATGAGTCAAAGAGATTTCAGAATCTGACACGGTGTCCAGCTAGGGCACTGTTTAGCCACCAGTGGACAGACCTCTGTTATCCATATGGCTCCTCTTGGACTGACTAATGGAACAAACTACATCCAGCCTGGATTATCCTAAACTTATGTTAAGCTTTAGGTGAAGTTGTCCTTTTCTAAGGCTTGTCTTTCCCTATGTATGTACTGTCTAACTGCTGCAGCACAAGGATTCTGCTAAGTCTCATAATGAGTATAAGAATTTTATACCATAACAGACCAACAGTGCAGAAGTCCTTATCCACTAACATTTCTCAAGCTCTGGAAACTCACGATGCAAATACAAGGGAAGATGCCGAAGAGTCTCTTGTCTCGTCTTGAGCAGGACCAAGGCTTTTTAGCTTCCTTGGCGAACAATATTTGGGTGAAAACCAGAGAGGCTGTGTAGGATGCTATCATTAGATGCACAACAGAACACCTCTGCAAGATTAGTTTGACTGTTTCACTAACCTAAAAGTCTATATCCCCAAACCTGTTTGTCAAGCTGAAGGTGGACACTTTGGCTGTGCAATAAAGAGTCCCTAGGTGATTTGAAGATGTCAGGGGAATGATCTTGCCTTAAGTATATGAGAAAAGTAGAAACTAACTCATGAAATCCATTAAATTTTCATGTATTTCCCAGTATGTTTCATACCCAGAGGGATGGTGCCATTCTTAGGAAATAATCTTGTAACAAAAATCCCCTGAAACTGCACAGCCTGAGGTGTTTTTTTCTCTTGTTCATAAAATGAGGAACCACATGGGAACCATCTACCCTACAAAGTTAATCTGGGTGGCAGATATCCATATCTGAACACCTGAGTTATGCCCGTCTGGACACGAGTTATTTCCCTGAATGACCCTACTGCATCTTAGTTGTTTCTGAAGTTACCCAAGTGTGTTGGGAGAGTTGGAAGGCAGGAGGCATATCTCATAATTCTTTGCATTTAGATACCCTGGGACTCTTTCCCAATGTCTTTTGTCAGATGTGGGAGAACTTGTTTACTGCAAAGAAAAGATTTAGGAAGGCTTTCGGGAAAGTCCTAAAAGATTAGACTCAATAATGATCTAATCTGGGTCCTCACTGCAAAGTGGGTGAGTGCCAGTCCGTGGTCAGACAGGACCCAAGCTGTTCATTACCCTCCTCAGGTCTCCTGGCCTGGACTGAAGCTGCCTCCAAGTCTCAGAGAAGTTTTTAAGGTGCGGACAGTGCAGAATCAGTGCCCTACAGATGTACCTTTTGCCCTAGCTGCTAGATATGCCCAGGCAAACGTGGCAGGAATCATGGAAATGCTGTCTTCACAAAGACATTTTGTCTCCAATAACATTTTCATTTTACACCCAAGTCTAGCCGGAGGTGAATTCTTTTGTTTAACGAAGAGCCACAGCTCCTTTGGAACAAAATGTTCTCCTGTAAGCTGGGTGAGCCTCTGGTTTTATTGAAGAACAGTCCTGCAGACCAAGACAATGCTGTACTTCACTACCCCTTTTGAATTACCACTCTGTCATTTCCCAGGGGAATATGATCGGCCGACCACTAGAGTCTGCTTTAAGATCTTATGCCCGATCTAAATGAGACAGAATGAAGCCCTGGAGAGATTTCAACCCTTGCTTTGTTGAAACAACATTGCTTTGTTTGGAATGCATTTGCCTTTGTACTGGGGAATGAAAATGTAACCCAGTGCCCAGTTTTGAAATATATAAATATAGTGTCCAATATGCTTTTTGTAGTGTAACATGCATAAAGAGATCCATAGAATATGCTTTCATTCCTATGCAGCCCTTTTCCTTCAAGATCTTCAATCAGATTTGAAACCTTCAAGCCTTAAGCCTCGTGACAGCTCAGTGAAGGATAAATATATCATTTCTGCTACAGGCTGGCACAGTGACCCAGTGTGGGATTCTGCAGCAGACTTAGAAACGAAAGCAAGACGTGCTGCAACATTAAACTCAGCCTTCCCTTCCTTCTAGTTAAATTACACTAGCCATCAGGCACCCAAATGTATGTGTTACCCACTCAAACTGCAGTCAGGGGCACTGCCACTGGGTTCCTGGGTCATCTTCATACTTTACTTTATTACCCTCAGATTGTAATCTGAACAGGTTTAAGGATGTAGTACATATCACCTTATGGTTGAATTTGGAGCTGGCTGAACATTTGGACAGCTGAGATGATTGTATCTTCTGATTGCTCATTTTCACAAAGTCACAATGTGTCCTTGGAGCACTGATTTCATGAACCCAAGGCCCTTGTTATGGTATAAACTACCTCGCACGATACTTTCGTCAGGTGTGTACCGGCAATCTGAGAATTCGAGGCATGACAAGGATGGCGGGATAGCACTAGAGGCTCCCCATGTCCTCAACCCTCCCCACTTCCCATCCCACCTTCCCCTGAATAAAGGGCTGCAGAAGATGTCAATCCACTCGAAAAGCAAACAAACATCCCCACAGAGCAGAGACAGGAGCTCTCTTGTCTCCATCGGAGTTCACATCCTTTGAACAGCGCGGGTACTAATTCCTGTCTGATATTTTGGGCTCTGCTGGGTGTCTTAGACACTTTCACTGGGTGGAGGGAGACATCTCAACAGGACATGAAGGAGTCATTCAGCCACTCCTTGCTGTGAGTCAATATTTGCCCAACATCTCTGAGTCTCGGGGAGGGCTAGTGCCTCTCCAGAGACACATTCCCATCCTCCTGAGAAAGGCACCCAGAGCTGCGAGCCTGAGGAGGTACTGGAGGACATCATCTGGGAGAAGGCCCTTTTTCTAGGCTGCACTTTGGCTGCAAATGGGTGTGCTGTGACTGTGTCTCTTTTTCTCTCTTTTTGTTTTTGTCTTTTTTTTTTTTTTCTTCTAATTGTAGTCTAGAGTCTTTCCTTAATGGGACAGCAAAGTCTTTGAGACTGGAAATGTGCTCTTCTCTTTGTTTCTGGTAAGACATAACACTGGCCTCGTGGGACTGCCCTCCAACAGGGATATTTTAGTTCTGCCTGGCTCGCGTTCCGGCTGGCCCGCGGTCGCGTTGCTATTTGTCACTGGGATGATACGCGCCCGGGAACCGACACCGCCCTCATGGCTGCTCCTCTGCTAGGCTGGAGCCCCGAGTTTGCTTCCCAAGCGTTTCCACTAGGCAAAGAGCAACACGGATTTCAGGGATTTCAATACAGTCCTTCCTTACATTCCTGACAGCTTGTGCTGTGCTGCTTTGCCTTGTTCTCCGTGTTAAATATGTTACTGGTCTTCACCGTTGAGGTTGTGCTGGCAGATGACAACAGTCCTATAGAAAGAGCAGTTTGAGATCTGACCTGATAGAGATAACCTGCTGGTCCACCCTATGAGCTCAGTGAAACCTTGGATCCTCATATACCCTGGTGTAGAAAAGGGATAATTCCACTGGCATTGGTGTCATTACGCCAGTGAAAGAAGCCTGTAGGGTGGGTTTTTTTCCTTTTTGTTGGGTGGGGGTGGTGGTGTGGAAAGCATGCTGACTGCAAAACCACAGCAAAATTGTTTTTAAATGAGAAAAATCGCTTTAAGACAGATCAGCCCCTTAAAAAACACAGAGAGAAATGGAACAAAATGCTGTAGTTCAGAAAGTCCTGTGGTATTTGGGAAATGGGGCAAGTTTGCAGCAAGAGGAGGAGTAAATAGCTAAAGTTGGTACAGCTGCAGAGGGAGAAAGACCCAGAAATGAAATAGTTTATGAAGTGCATTATCAAAACTTGTCATTGCACATGAGATGAGATTGTACAAGCAGGTTTATTCTCAGCACGTGCGTGGAAAAATGTAAACCTCAGTAAGAACCACTGAGTAAACCTGAGAAAAGAAAATGACTGTTCTTGGAAATGTTAAGGGGATGGTGTCTGTCAATTAATGAAATGAGAAGCCACCATTTGCAGTGCGGTACACAGCAAAGACGCAGATAGATTCAGTCTGAGGAAGGGGATAATTTTTCCTCAATAAAGAAGAACAAAATTTTGTTCTGGGCTTCATCTATGCTTTTTTTTTTTTCTTACATGAAACCTGGTGATTACTGAAAAGAGAAAGTTTGCTCCGTGCGCCTGTGCAGGGGGTCACGATTACTCATGCCCCCAGCTTCCAGTTTGCCTTCAGGTTTGTTGATTTTGATGACAAGCCTTTACCACTCAGCTTCTTAATCATGTCAGCAGCTTTCCCAAGGCCATGGTGATGGTTTTTTTTCTGTTGCACTGCACAAACCGGAGAGCTGCTGAAGCCAAAAAGCATCGATCCAGATCGGGCTCCTGACTTTAAGCAACCTCATGGCTTGACCACGTTTGGATCCAGCCTCACAGTCTGGATTCATCTCTAATAAAAAGACACAGATAGCTCCAATAATGTCTTTTAAAGGCAAGAGGAAGTTATTTAAGGGTAAAATATACACACCCTGTTGGGGATGGATCCTGTAGATGCCAAGAAACTTATTCCTATGGGAGCTGCTTCCTTTACTTAAGGGACTGCCTTAAGAAAAAAAAAAAAAAAGTGGGGGATTTCTGGCAGCATCAGGAATCTTCAGCATGCCAAAAGGAAGAAAGACCAAAGGGTCAGCTGCCTTGTAAAAGGAAGGCTGCTTGATTAACTTTATGGAAAGAGCCGAACTGTAAAAAGACGGCATTTTGTCTATAACAAGACGCGCGAGCCAGGACGGCAGCCAGCTGGGTAGTCTGCGCTAACCAAGGCTATTAGAAGACCAAGGTCAGAAGGAGCCTGGACGCCACCAGGAATGCAACGAGAGACAGTCTGGCGAAGCGGCTACGGAGAAGAACTGAGGGGCAGCTGCCGACAGCCGAAAATGAGTCAATGAGCAAACGCATGAACGACCCAGTCTTTGCAAGGAGAACATTAAGTATTCCGAGGTGAAGAAGAAAAATGCCATCTCTCTTTCAATACATCTGTTCTATACGTACGTATGGTATATGTATATGTATATGTATACCTATTGTATCAGGAGTGATAGGAAGTGCATTTTGAGACAACATTGATGCTCGTTCTCTCAGAGGATGTTGAGGAAGCCTGTACAACACAGTAAATGCCTGTGAGCATCCCGAAGCACCCCTGGATAGCTCTTAATGCAACTAACACCGTCAGCGTAACACAGGCAGAGGACTGGAATAAAATATGGAGTCCGACACTTTGTATATAACGTGATGTGGAGGCACCGCACTTGGCCAGTCCTTCTGACATTATAATTAGAGACAGGGCCTGAATCAAAAATCCAAATGTGGAGCAGTCTGATGAGTCAGCCAAGACGCGCACACCAACATTGTCATTATCCTGAATTTTGTCATTTATAATGTAAGCCAAGCGCCGCGGTCTTCAAGGCATTGGAGTTTTAGGGTAGAGAGACAAACCCAAATTTGGTATTTATCCCTGTTCTCCACAAGTCAAATGCAGTAAAGTGTTTAAACACATAGCTGGGACACTGTAAGATTTTGGAAGCTGCACTTGCAAAAAAGGCTGCCTGAAGCTGAATTATCCACAATAGAGATAAACCTCAGTTTCTGGGGTGCCCAGGAAGAGCAGATATCCCCAATTCATCCACCTCCAAATTGACCTTAGGGAAAAATATCTAAACTTAATTTCCATCTCTGATTACTGTGGCTCAGATAATAGCAAATCTGTTGTTAGACCAAAAAAGTAGCAAACACAAATTTTGAAGATGAAACTAATGAAGTGCTTTGAAAACATGTAACAAAGCTCCAGTGGGCACCATTGAGACCTAGTATTTTGGGGTGAGATCTTCCAATCCTGCTGAACCCTACACGAACCACCTGGCACAAGTCCCTCCTTCAGGCCTCTGCACAGCAGCTTGTGATAAATACGGGATGCAGACTTCCCTCTGAAATGTCCCACATCACATTAATTTCTTAGTTGATGCACCGGATGGCAGAATCAAGCACCCATATGGAGGCAACCAAGCACCTTCTGAAGGCTCATACCCACCCTGCGGACTTCTCTGCATCCTCAAGCTTCCTAATGCGTCACACCACTCTCAGAAAACAAGAATGTCTTGGCCTTTGCCAGGAAGTTGTTCGATTCAAGGCCAGATTGACCTTCCTAGCAGAGGAATCATTATATTTTTGCCCGATTTCAGTGTGTCTCCTTCTTATGTGTGTGCTGCAGAAATATTGCATGAAAAGAGCCATTCTAGAAAAGTATGGGCCAAAACACAGGCTCTGCTGCCAGCTTCACTTTCCTTCTTCCTTCTCTTCTCCATAGAAGCATGCTAGAGGCATGTAAGGCCTTTCAGATTTTCCATTTGCTTACTCCAAGCCTTCCAAATGTTTTGGGTTGATCTTTCCCTGGTGCAGGTGGGTGTGTCAGCATTTGTCCTCCATACTTCCTCCTTCTGGATTCTTCTTCCTCTTAGGAGCTATCAAGCCCAAACATTTTGCAGACAAATTTGCAGGCCTCGTTTTGCTAACTTTTGCCAATGTAGCATCTGCACAAGAGATAAGGAATGTGTGCATTCCTTCTTCCAGTGCTGAATTAAATCAACTTAGCAAGCTTGGAATTTAACATAAATGTCTGGTGAAACCTACAGACACATTCTCAACAAAGTGCAGGAGGAGTTGGATCAGCCCCTGAAGTAGCAAATTTTAAAAATACCTATGAGATATGTTGATCAAAGGTAGGTCTGTATTCTTATCTTAACAACAGTAACATGAAAAGGGGTCTAAGCAGCAGTAGTTCTAGGCTGTGAGGATGAGCTTCTCCACTTCCTAATGCTGCTGATGTTCCTTGCAAGTATATACCATGAGCTGCTGATAGATAAGTAGCCCAAGGGCCATTTTCCATCATCAGTTACATGTCTACAAGTTTATGTGCTAACAAATTAGAGAGGTCAAATTCAGTTAAGAGGACTATAAACAGAATTTGGCTTGAAAATGCAAGCAGAACATCTCCCTGATACACACAACACAGTTTATTTCCCAGAATTTTGTTCTTTCTACAGAAGTTATTTTCCTTAATCTGCAGATTAAGTCAGATAAAGTTTTCTAATGATATAGAAATGTGGGAAGCACATGTCTCTTTGACGATCCAGCTATATTTTCTATAGATAAAAAAACTGTGATCTGCTGCTGATGGCTTTTTCTTATTATAATGCGACTACCCACCTGCAAGATACCGTATATGTAGATGTTATTTTTATTGCAGATGAGAAATAGGGTTCTATTTCTTCTGAAAGCAGTACAGCTGACAGATGAAAACTCTTGAGCAGACTAGGCTTTTAAAAGATAGGTAAAAGGAGAGTCAGGAACTCTTTATTTCCATTCCCAGCTGTGTCAGTGATTTGGTTGTGTGGACTGAGATGCCTTACTTGGAGTCAGTCCTCAGGTCACTGAGAGCTTTGGCTGAAGGAAGAATGATTGCATGTTTTACTGTCACTCAAATCCTTCCTCCAAAAAAAATCAAAAATAATTCATCCATCCCACTGATGTGTCTGTTCTTAACACCAAGTTTGCAAAACTCACTACAGCTGTTTTTCTCTTTTTCATGAAAGATGTTAGCAAAGTTCAAAACAGATTTGCCATGCCTCTTTTCTGTTAGGGAGCCTTTTGAGCTTTCCCCTGATTGTCCACGTTTTCAGAGATTAATCCGCTTTTGAAAAGGATTATATCAAGTGAAATCTTGCCATAGCAGGAGGCTGGATGCAATGACCAGAAGATCTTTCCAATCCTGTGCTCCTGGAGGCTCTTCCAAGTCATACCAAAGACCTTAAGGCTACTTGTGTGGTCTGAACTTAACACCGCCAATACACCCTTCCATTTGAAACTTATTGTGGCATCCATTTAGCACAGTCTGGATAGAAACGGGGGAGTGAGAGGGCTTCGATATAAAGGTAAGAGAAAGCACTTGCCACAATAAGAATGGAGAGCATCGTTTGCGTTGGCTGACAGCTCAGGAAGCTCAAGCAGTCACACATGCCAAGAAACACCTTGACAGAACCAGAACAGCCTTCATATGGCTTGCCTTGAGACACCCTCTCCAGAAGAATCGCTTTTGTTCCTACTACCACCACCCATTCAGTCCTGGACCTCCCTTCTGAAAGCCAGCAGCTAGTAGCAGTTATGACAGTGGTTTTGTGGTGTAGACACCTGTCCATATGAAACTAATTTGGGACCACCAGGCTCATTCTCTTGCGGCAATTTACCAGCTTACCATATGGTAATAATTTTTGATAGCCACTGACTTGGGCTAGATTAAAATTTACAATACAGTAGTGGGAGATGCTTTGGTCATGCTGTTACCCAAGCTCAGACCTTACCTAGCTGGAAAGCAGTAGTGTTGCTTCCCAGTGTTGGAGTAGGTATGTGCTAGAGATGAATTCTGATGGTCTCACCCTACCTACAAGCCTATCCCAACTGTAAAAACTAACTGTTTCTCATGTTCCAGTGTGCTTTGCCAGCCAAAATGTCAACCGCATGCCACCTCAGAGACGGCCACAATTCAGTGGTTGCACATCAGACCAATTGGACCATATTTATAAAGTGCTTTGATATCCCGGATGAAAGGACAGTATATAAATACCCCATTCATTTAGGTTACATACAGTAGCAGCAAACAGAAAAATCATCGCCCACGGGTTTAGAAAGGCATATTCCTGTTTATTAATTGAAGACCACATAAAGAATGCTTGGTTAAAGTGTTCCTTTTGGAGAGGACATTTCAGCGCCAGTCCAGCGAATGAAAACAATCCCGAAAACATGCACGGGTGAACGGTGTAAACAGAAAGTTTGTACAACTTCTCAAACTCAATTGACTTTAAAAATGAAATGAAACACTCTTCCTATCCTTGTGTCCTGCCAGTCAATGGGAAGTGTTGGTCCTTTCCAAAGTCAGGACTGCAGTGAAGTTATCATTCTAGCAAATAACAAGCTTAATTAAAAAGAAAAAAAAAAAAGAAAGAAGCTCTATACTATGAGGATCAGCTACTCAGAAACTTAATGCACATCACATTATTTAGATTCACCATACAGCTAGGTTTTCTCTGTTTTATGGGTATGACGGAGTTTTCTGGATTTCTAGGCCTGTATTCTTTACTTCTTTCCCATGTATCTTGGAGATATATGACCCTCTCGGTTCATTTGGAAGATATGTTAAATAAAATCCTTCCTGTCTGTCATTTCAGCATTCAGGCCCTGAACAGACACCAATTCATGTTCCAGGGCATGTGCAGTGTCTTTCATATATCATAACCATAAAAATAAATAAATTACAAAGCAGAAAGGAGATAAGGCACAGGTTTAGGCTGCCTTTTGAAGATTTATTAAAACAAACTGATATTTCTTATAATGTGCATGTAACCAGAATACATAATTGACAATGATAATCATTAACAGGTACTAATGTTATTTCAGAACAGAGGATGGAATGAGACAGACTAAACCTCCTTGCATGCAGTAGAGGAAATCCAAACTGCGATAATTAAATGCAAATAAAGCCTAGGGGCAAAAATTCCTGTTCTCCCTAAGATAAGAGAAATGTATTTCTACCATCTATACTTCATTTATTTCTCTTGAAGACTCTAATTTGTTTTTAAGCTAATAGATCAAACATTCTTGTCACAGTTCATACAACTGTCTCAAATATGTGAGAAGTACCCGCCAGGCGAGGACCACCAGCAATTTTTATGATTTCTTTACACTACAAATATTTGGCAGAACTGAAATCACCCAATAAAATAAACCTGTGGATTCATCTGCAGTTTTAGACTCCAAGTATGCTTTGGACTCTTTCCCAAAATAACTGATGCTCATGATATTCCAATATCAAATGAAAATATGTCCTAATTTTCATGTCTCACTACCACCATCTGTTATTAAAGAGAAAGTCATCTTTTTCCTAGCAGGCCAGGTGGCTCGGTGACACCCATGCAGCCAAAATTCTGGTCCGATAGTGCTTTTGGTCCATCGCATCCCCAGATGGGCATGATTCAGATCTAAAGCAAAGGCAGAACCCTGGAGCAGTGATGATGGGAGATCATTTCTTCCTCTACCAGCATCATCTGCCAACTGTTACCCAAAGCTACAGGAGAACTGGCACATGGGTGCTGTATATGATAAATGGTATTATATACTATTATTCCTGTTCAAGAGATAGGAGAGAAAAAGCTGAGAATTTAATTATGTATAAGAAAGGCTTTGGGGAAAGACTTAGGATCCTCTTTGGAGAAGTCTTACAAAAAAGAAGTGAAAAGTAGCATGTCTGAAAAGTCAGTCTGCCACTAGTGTCACAGAAGAGTTCTTCACTGAAAGTCACTCAGTGCTATATGAATCTTGTAGTCGTTTTTTCGAGGGATTCAGATCTGTTGGAGGATACCGGAGAGGTTGATATTCTAGTTTTATAGCCTGCTCCTCCTCACTGAGACATCCTAGGCCTGAACAGGGCAGGGCAGCAGCTGGGGCAGCTCCTCCGTGTTCCTACAAATTGTTTTCACTCCAGAGGTCTCAGGCTGCACGTTTTTTTTTGCAAGTGCTACTTGCAGTAGGCCCTGTAAGTGCCATAAAACACTGTAACATCTGGTACACGGTGTCAGTTTTACATGTTTTCCAGATGAAAGGAACATGGTTTTTGTTTCCACTGGTCTCCTGCTGTATAGTGCCCAATAGCCTTGTAGGTTTTGCTTTTTAGGGTTATCACCCGTTCTGATTTTGGTAAAATACCTTTCTTTTAATGAGACTTGTCTCACACCTTGTTACACTAGTTGGCAGGCTGGCTAGCATTGAGTAGCTGGCAAAAGAAAGGCCTCTGTATTAGTGTAACACTGAATTAAAACTTCTCTGTTTCCCATGGATTGAAATTACTTCTTTTTATATGTACATATATATATATATACTCATATATATATATATATATATATGAAAAAACATAGCCACATAGCCACATGACATGTACATCACATCAGAAGAGGGGATAGAGATGGTCAGAAATTTGCCATTTTGATTTATTTTTTTATTGTCAAATTTGCCTTCTACAAAGACAATGCAAAGTCCTCAGGAAAAACTTGTCTTTCCTGAAGTGTTTCAAGTTTCCCTCAAAAGAATTAAAGCAGAACTTTAATTTTAGGTCAATGTGATCTGAAAATTGTTCAGATCAGATCTAAGCAAATTATAAATACTGTAGGTCAAGCCAGCTTGACATGAATCTGCTTTAGCCAGAGTTACATGTACAATTTGGGAGCTCCAAAGCTGCTGAGGAGCAGTGGAGAGTCACTTGAACAGGGAAGTCCAGATTGCAAGATGAAAAAAGACCATAAGAAAACCAAACAATAACTTCCAAAAAGTAAGTTGACAATTTTAGTAATAATGACTTAATTTTGGAATAGAGCAAATAAAAAAAAATCTAAATATTTCTCACATTCACAATCAAAATATTATTTTGCATTTTTTTTTTATTCTATAAAAAGTTTATAGCAATTCAGTTCAGGGCCCAAAAGTGAGGATGAAAATGAATGTTGAAAGACAGGACACAAATCCACATCCTTAGTCTATTCAGAGCTGTAAAGTGACAAGTCTACTCAGAGTCATAAAGCTATTTTGTTATCAGGCATAGAATACTGGATCATGGAGGGATTTCCTGCTTTGTATAATGCTCTAATTTGTTGTAACTATTATATACTATTATTCCCATTCAAGACATAGGCATCTGGGACCAAAAAACTCGTTTAAGTTTCACTATGTTGATGACTGGTTCAAAGTAGGTGTTTTTTGCAAAATGTTTAAAATGATGCTGAGCGAGTTTAGGCTGTTCCTGTAGAGGCCCTCATTACTACTGTGAAAGCCGCTTTTCAATGTTAACACGTGAAAAAAACCTTTGGGAACAATTTCCTAGAGTGTGGCCAAAGCACCTGGAGATGTGGCAACTCCATTCCTACGTGTATGGAAGGCTCACAGGACAGCGCAGCAGCATCCAGCACTCAACATTTCCTGCACCAACAGTGCAGCAACATGAACTTTTTGGACTGTTGCCTTCAAATCCTGCTCGTCTCCTCTCCCATGGGGTGTCTTCAGCGATACTTCCCAGGGAGCCCCCTGAGCTGGTGTTGGCAGTGCTGCTACTGAGGCAATATCGAAAACAGCAAGGAAGATTTTAGAGGGACTATGCTTGTTAAAACTGAAAATCTTTGAAGAAAAGTGCCCTTTGAGGTAAGTTCACTCCCAGAGCAAGACCATGGAAAACCAGGCACAACAAAACAAAAAAATAATCCTAGTAGGTGTCACGTTCAAAACAAACCCAAAGATACATTTCATTGCAAATCATATAGTTAATCTGCAGGGCTCATGCTGTGAGATCTTGTACGTGAGAAATGTTCATGTGAGCTTCAAAAGGTGACATTGACTGCTTGGGCAGTGTAGAGGGGAGATTAAGAAGCAGAGGAGATTTTTCTAAAGAATAGCAACTCATGGTAAGTAAAGTCAAATACTTAGCCAGGACTGAGATGGGCCCTTTCTCAATAAGTACTGGCCAAATGTAGGTTACTGGGGATGTTACTGTTTGAGGTTCAATCAAGATAGAAACATAAAACACGAGGGACCATCGCAGTCCTCTGTCCGAGGAGGGCCAAACCAAGTCGTTCTTCATGATCCTCCTTGGCATGCACAGTGATCCCTTGGGAGCGGGAAAGGATGACCATCACCCATCTAGGTCTGCTCAGGCTCACACCTCTGCCTTGTTCTTGGTCCAGATCACTGGCAGCCCCACTGAATCTTTGCTGTTCTCCTTCAGAGAAGCAGCCCAGCTGTGATACTTGGTTTATTCACAACAGGCCTGTAGATGGCTATAAGGGACTGAGAGATGGGATGTTTTGCAGCCTGGGTAGTGGGCCTTCTGCAGAACCATCTGAACTTGTCACCAGTAATCATTTGCCTGCAATTTGAAGGACTGGGAGTAATTTCAAAATGGTATCTTCAAATTTTATCTTTCTAATCTCATGTTACCACAAACGTGGTATCATTCCTGGAGGTCTACCTGAGGCCAGTTCTTGCTAAAGACTTTTCTCAGTCTAATGTTGAAGAATCTACCTTTTATAGGTTGCTATTCTTCAGAAACAATGAAATTTCTGTCCCTCATCCTCTATCTACCAAAGCTATCAGTGTTCTCCTAACCATATGAGTAGGATAATATGTAAAGGGGGATTGATTCTCCTCTTCAGGCAAAGGGCAGAACAAAATATTACATATGAGAGGACCATGCAGAAAAGTGCAAAGAGCTGAGTGAACCTCTAGAAGCTGTGCAGAAATGCTCTGCTGTGCAGCACAGCCTGTACACTCTGTCAAAACAACCTCCCAATTCATAAGTCCTTGAAGAAAATTTTTCATTGCCTATATCAAGACAAATTACCTTGCACAACTCAAAACAGGTGGAGAGGCCTTTACTGAAGACTGAACTCCTACACATTGAACTATAGAGACAGAACGTGGTAAATGGGAGCTGTGAAAGTCTCACATCCTCTGTGAGGATCCCAGAGCACACTTGCCATTGGGGTAGGCTCCTATTGAACACGAGCAGAGCTCCTTGCTTGTTGTGCAACACAATGGAAAATTGAGACCATACCATAGATGAGGACATGAGAGTTACGTGGTTTGCCTGAGGCCACACAGTGAGTCAGCGGCTCGAATTATAAACTTGGGAGTCCCTGGCTCCAAGTCACTTATTCAGTCTATGCTGCCTCTAAGGCATATTACATTGGGGGTATTGTATGGAAATGGCATTAACTTTAAAGAGCACTGTACTGTAGAAGCAAGCAAAATAACTGGGCTTTATTGTGGGCTGCCTTTTTCTAAAAAAAAAAAAGAAAAGACTGAAAAAAAGTGACATGAGCAGTTTTGCAAACATACCATGTAAATTAAGTTTGCACAATTTGATTTCAAAACATCCCTCCTGGATTAGAAACTTAAACACAAATTTTAAGGTCATAATAGACCCCTTTTTTACACTCTTCTTTTCATTTTCTGGCAATTCTGCTAACCTCCCCCCATCCCCAATAGGAGTTTAATATGGAAATGCTGACAGCTCCTTAAGCAGAGCATCGTATTTGCAACACTGTAATTATGCCGACTTCAAAATGCTCCAAAGAAAACAAGATTTTCTTGTTCAAACAAATCTTGAATGGTTTTATTCCCAGAATTAAATCATTCAGACCAAAAAGGACTGTGTTATGTATGCTGAACCAGGGCTGTACCAAGGAGATGTGGAAAGAGATAAATGCAAACTGATTTTACAATATTTATGTAATTAGATCCACATCTCTGCTTTTCTCTCTTGAATGAGCAAAGAGCAGATTAACCTTATTATTATTATGTTTATTTGATTGACTTACTTAGAAATTCCATCTGGATAAAAGAGAGTCTAGAAGTCTTTCTCCATTCACGCCCAGCATGAAGCCAATCAACATGCCTCTCTAAGTAACAAATTTGTTTTATGTCAGCTATCAGCAAGATACTGTAATTCTGGATATAGCTTCAGTCAATTGACGAAGGCTCCTTAAAGATCAGGCAGTGTAGAAGTTTCCATCCTGTATTTTTATGTCCCCACAGAAAATTGCTTGCCAGATTTTCCGTCCTTGTGAAGATGGTTTGTAAGCAAATGTGCGGTGCAGAAAGAAGTGTGCATGGCACATTTGAATGAGAAAGCAATCAGTGTCTCAGCACTGTTTTCTTGGCGGAGGAGGATGTTTGCTTAGTTTGAAAGACTTGCTTGGATCCTATTTTTATACCATATAACAGAGGCAAAGATGCACATATGCACAGGATTGCTACACTGGTCATCAGAGGGGTATGAGTGAACAGGGACAGATTTTTTCAACAAGTTCTGATTTTGACTGTTTGCTGCATTTAAATAAACCTCCCAAAAAACATTCACTGTACCCCCTTTATAGCCCAGGTAACACTGGATCAAAAAGAGGAAGGAACTTAGTATCAGCAGCATCCTATCTGAGGACAGGAGGTCGAATTTGAGCCAATTCAAGGAAAAAAAAAAATCCCTGCTACTGCCTTCTTAGCTAATTTGAAAAAGTATTTACCAGCTAATTAAAAACTACTGTCAGGAACCTTCTCTTAGTAGCTTCTCTTACTTCCCAATGAAGACGGATGATAGGTTGGTCTAAGACCTGGTCAGGCTGGATTTGTTTCCCAACTTTTTGCAACCAAGACCAAGCCACATAGTCTTTTCCACCGTCTCTAACCCAGGCAACACAAATATTCATTTATTCTCCATTTTTTTTATTGTCTACTTAGGCTGCAAGATTTTCTAGGCAAACTCTTCTTCTGACATCTGTAAGCATAATGACTTGTTTAGACTTCACTGCTACTCAGAGGCATGCAATTAATCTAACGAGACAACCATTTGAACTCAACCAGGAACCCTTGTGCTATCAAAGTGGCCATTTTATAAATTTTATAAATGTCCTCTTATGGACATTTCTTATTTTAGCTGATTTCCTGTTTCTTATTCTTACAGGCCCACAGGAATTTGCCATCAGACTGCAATTATTGCAATAGTCAGTCACATTGCATGAGACTTCACGTTATCTCATTTGTAGGCTCATTTTACTACAGACACTTGCTTTTGGCATCCTCCCGTGCATTATCACAGCAGACTCCAACTTTGCTCGTCTACTGGAGAAATATTGTGTAATGCTACCCTTAAACAGCAATTCTTCCCCCATGGGGAACAAAGCCTCAGGCCAGACTAAAGCTTTGATATTAAAAGCATAGAAATGTGTAAACCCATAATAATGCACTTGTGCCACAGCTCTCCTTCAGCAAAACAAACAAACAAAAACCCCAAAAGTCCTAATTAAGCTATTGGCTTAGAGGAGTTACCAAGTCCAGAATGACTTTGTCTCCATATGGAATTTATGTGGAATGCAGCATGCAATAAAACACCAGCACACACACACATGTGGATGTTCCCCAGCTGGCTGCCTGTGTCTTTGATGGCAAGCTACAAAGATTCTTCCCTACACAGTCATCTGTGCAGGATGCAAGAGGTGACTCCTTGAAGGTTGGGTGGTAGGAGGAAAAAGTTAAGAAGAGAACATGAAACTTTGCAAACGTAAATGTTGCCTTGAATTTTACTTTTCATGTGTCCAAAACGGTGCGGTCTTTAGTATTTTATGCCTATTAAATTTAGCAATGAGCCACATAATGTGAGTGAAATTCGTAGTGAAGCACAGCCACTGTCTCCCAGTGGTTTCTGCTGGAAGCTGTTGATGCAGATGTTATTTTTCCCTGCAGCTGCTGGGGGCAGTAGACAATCAGTCCTGGGCTTTGCTAACCTGTATGACCTGGGTGTGGACCAAACGCACACCTTGATGCCAGACAGTTTTGCAAGCCATCTGGCAAGTCTGAGAGTCTAATGAAAATGCATAGTTCTGTTGCAAGAAGTGGCTTTTTCTGTAGTCTTTGAGATACGTTCCTGATGAGGGGCCAAATTCTGATGTCTTGAATAGCACTGATTTTGCCAGAATTGTCTCCTTTCCAAGACAAAGTTATAGCTATTTTAGAGTGTACCACTCTAAAACTTTTCAACTCAGCTCCAGGAAAAGAGCTGTCCCAGGGTCCACAGGATAGATTTGCTTTGGACTCAGGCAGAGACCAGCAAGACAAGATTCTGGAGGTTACTTACACTAGTGGTTACTAAAGTTGACCACCGTACATCTCTAATGCATAACAGGCACAACTAATAGCTGGCATGTACCAAAATGCACTTCGGATCATACGATGTGGGGAGACCACAGCACTGATGTGCAGCAGGAGCAAGGAGCCTCACTCAGTCTGTGCTTCAGCTGTTGCCCATCTCACATTTTAGCACGACATAAGAGTGCCTGGTCTGCGCTGACATCTGTAGTCAGCTTTAAAATAATTCTGAAGCCCAGAAGCAGAATAACCCACCTCATCCTCTGACTCCAGGAACAAGGAGACTCAACTCAGCTATGAACTCTCAATAATCAATGGGGCAGCATCTCAAAGGACAAGGAAGACCAAGATTTGCAGGTAGATGTCAAAGACGCTTATTTGCACTTCCCTTTTGAATGAGATCAAGCACCTCATTCAAACTAAAATCAGTTTCTCATTACAGCAGAGATAGACAGTGCAGTGCAGTGGGTTTTAAAGTCACCTCTGTCCTCCAGAACTCAAGAAACGTCCTGAATTCTTTTTCTGCCATTTCACATAGGTTCTTAAGGATAGACGCTTTCCATACTCTGCTCAAAAGCTCAGGGTTGTATTTGTTGTTTGGGGTTTTTTTTCATTTGTTTTTAGGTTACTCTTACTCACAGATTGGTCCTCCACTTTTCCATACTGGAGAGCTTCCAAAAGAGTCCCAGTTACTTTCTGGGCCAGGCTGAGACAGGGAGGTAGCTGGTGTGCACCAGGGTCTTTGCCCAGTATAGGTCTGGGCCGTGGTCAGGTAATTGTAGATGTCTAGCACAGCAAGTGCCAAAATGCTACTTTAATAAAATCATTGCTTTTAATAAGAATAAGTAGAAATGCCCAGTAGCTATAAGGCTCGGCCTTGATCCTGAAAATACATGCTCACATGAGTAATTATATACATTTAGCAGTCCTCCTACAGTGTTCTGAGAACTCGGAAAAGGTACTGATTCCCTTCGGTTCCCATGGATCTCAGGGGAGACAGGACACCCAAAGCTTTTTGGGACTAATTTCATTGAGCATGAAGGATACTCATGTATAACCTATAGATACCTCATATCTATTATTTCTTCAGCAGCCAAAATCTTCAAATTTGAATGTTATTACTTAATAGGACATGGCTCAACATTTTCCAATCCTGCAGCTCCTTGGTTTCCAGTCTAACACCATTGACCTGTACGATGCTGTGAGGATCAGTTGTTTCTCAGGAGATTTAATGGGGAACAGTCATTCCCATGTTGAAACTTTAAATATAGTCCCACCAATTACTTCACAGAATCACACAAGGATTAAGGCTGGAAGGGACCTCTAGAGATCATCTAGTCCAACCCCTGCTCCAGCAGGGACACCCAGAGTATCGGGCACAGGGTGATGTCCAAGCGGGTTTGGAAGATCTCCAGAGACGGAAACTCCACAACCTCTCTGGGCAGCCTGTTCCAGAGCTCTGTCACCCTCACAGCAAAGTTCTTCCTCACATGGACATGGAACATGTTTCATTTTGTACTCGTTCCTCCCTGTACTATCAGTGGCCACCACCGAGAAGAGTTTGGTCCCATCTTCTTTACATTCACCCCCTCAAATACTTATGCATATTGATCAGATCTCCTCTTGGTCTCCTCTAGGCTGAACAGGCCCAGCTTGCTTAGTCTTTCCTCATATGGTAGATGCTTCAGTCCTTAATCATCTTCACTGCTCATCGCTGGACCCTCTCCAGAAGTTCCATGTCCCTCTTGTTCTGGGGAGCCCAGAACTGCCCCCAACACTCCAGGTGTGGCCTCACCAGAGCTGAGCAGAGGGGCAGGATCCCCTCCCTCAACCTGCTGGCAACGCTCCTCCTGATGCAGCCAGGAGCCCATTGGCCTTCTTGGCCACAAGACCAGGTTGCTGCCTCATGGGGAACATGGTGTCAACCAGGACTCCCAAATCCCTCTCCATGGAGCTGCTTTCCAGCAGGTCATCCCCCTAATCTGTACTGGTGCCTGGGGTTATTGCTGCCCAGGTGCAGGACCCTGCACTTGTCCTTGTAACTGCACCCTCCCTTCACCCTCGCTATTCATAGACTGGGAGAATAAGACAAGGTTCTGTTCCTTTTCCTTTTAGATTTCACATTCTCATTCAGATTATTTTTCATAAAAAAAAAAATCACCCAGGGATAACTGGATAAGGGATTATTTTAACAACTGAGCCCCCCAATACCAGTCCATTTACACTGTTTGTTTCTGACAGACCTTCTTGTTACAACAAACTGAAGTGGCTAATCTAAATTCATAAAGCAATACATAGCCAGATGTTTCATATAGTGGTCATATATTTTTTTCCTGGAATTGCTATGTTATTACAAACAGCATTCAAGTAGTGAAATAGCTGTATCAATGTTTTTCTAGGAATAAAGAGATTTGACTGAAGGAAAATATTCTAGAAAAGGTTTTCCTGTACAGACAGTTGCACTTGGATTCTAACCCAGCTCCTTATAACTTAAAAGTTTTTAATAATGGATTTGTGAACAGAGCTCTGAAAAGATCCTGCCTGGAAAGCCTAGATGCAAAGAAGCTAGTGCAGGGTGGCTTCTCCGTTCCACCCTAGAGGTAGCTGCATTTCCACTCTACGACTAAGCAAATGATGCATATTTGAGGCTGGATGGATTTGCTTTTTACTGTTAAAAAGCTGTAGCAATTGCCCAGCTGCAGCAGAGGCACTGTCGCTGCACCGGAAACTGTCTTCCCATGTGTAAAGGACTTTGGGATGAAGGAAGTGAATGTATATCCATTTATCTGACACTGCAGCTTGGCCCTTCATCTCCTCTCCTCCTGGTCCTTTCCTGGTCCTCTCCTCCTTTCCCTGTTCAGCAAAATAAAACACATTTCAGTACTGCCTCAGAAGAGTGAGGAGGTTCATGAGGATGCACTAGAACCTTTTCAAAGCTGAATTTACACTTATTCTTCCATCTTGCTTACTCTTTACCACATGAGTGATAGGAAAACCTTGGAGACATGACAGTCTCTGAGGGATATTTGAATAAGCCAAGGAAAGGAGTTCACAAATCCCACCTCCCATTTGCCTTTTGCCACGGGTTGCAGAGTGGTTGGATGCAACCCAGATGTGCTCCAACACGAGCAAGATACCTTTCTGTGAGGAACAGCATGGTAGGCCAGGTATGCAACTAGTTCCACTGCTTAGCAGGGCCAGGAGCAGAAGAGATCATGCATTTCCATTATGAAAAGCGGTAGCTCTTGGCTTTCACCTTTCTCAGCTCCACAGACTGATAGAGAAAATCCATCTGCACGAACATTCACAGATTCTTGCACACGTGCCACTTACCCATCCTATAATCGATACCAAGAATGAGTTACCACATTAAATAATTTCACTCTCATTGTCAGAGTAATAACTGCCCAGCAGGAAGCATTTACCAAGTACAGCAGGCAGTGGCTCCTGGGCTTCGACTGCACTCCTGATCACAGTGAGTGATCAGCACCCTCTTCACAGGGCTAACAGCTCCCACCAGGAGGGAGGTTCAGCCTTCAGCAAGCATGTGTGGAAGTTTTCCAGCTTTCTACATCCACCATTGCATTTCATCACATCTCAGATGTCAACACACATTTCTGTATAACACTGAATGGAGGACTGAAATGGACACTTCCATGACTCATCAGCAAGCTAGTACAATTCACTTTAGCAATTATCCTGATTTTTTTTTCAGTCTTTTGTTGTTGCTGTTGCTGTTCATGCTAGGATTCCCCCAGTGTTTCGGAGGCTCCTTTGCCAACTATCCATTTCCTTATATCATTCTCTATTGATTTCCATTTATGTCATGTAATTGATTCACATTGACATTACAGGTGCTGGAAAATGTTGCCTACAACCTAATTACACTGAGTGAGAGAAGTGGCAATGTTCCCATTGGATGCACTCACTCATTATTTTGTTCAGGTCTTCCTGTGTTAACTATGCCTTCATCCACTCACATATTTTGTTGGAATCAACTTCAAATTCTTAACATTTTTCTATTCTTGACTTTGAAATTGCCAGTCTTCAAAGTTACCATCAGAAAAGTCCACCCTTCTAGTAGGAGTGTAGAGATCCTGAGCAGAGAAGGAGAGGGATATTGGCCAGTACTAAACCCCCTCTGGATCTGTGTTTCTGCAAAGTCAACTGTGAAGACATCTTTGGGCTTCTAGCCACAGTTAAACCCTGGAGATAAAGACTCAGAGCAGTGTGTAAAATCACACTCAAGAGGAGGGACAAGCAAGCCCTTGTGCCTGGGCAAGATACCTTTGGATTTACTCTACAAACCAAAATCATCTCTTTTTCCACCGTTTTACATTGTACAGCCATTACCTAGTGACTCTTAACCATCATTGCCAGATCTTTTAGAACATTAATGTTTCCCAATCTCTCATTCCCTTATTAAGTATCTGTGTTTTGGATTATTATTCCCAGATTTATTAGTTTGCCTTTTTCCAGACAGAATCTCATTTTGCTTCCTACTCATATTTCTAACCTCTGGTTCCATTAGTGTTATTTCTCTGTCTTCACTTGGTTTACTGTTCTTTCCAATGTAGTGTCATGTGCAGATCTAGTTAATGTACTTGGTTACACCTCCTTCCAGACCATTAATAAAAGTATTAAATAATGTTGCTGCTAACGCAAGTCTTTGCAGCACCCCGCTGTTCACCTCCATCATCTTCAAGACCACAGACATCCATCATGCGCACCATTTATCACAGGCAAACAGACTTTACAAACCAAAGCTGCTCTGTTTGAAACATGCAGATAGCTCTGGGTAAGGCCAAAGGGGCAGAACTGTCAAATGTTAGTGACAGAAAGAGGTGGCACAAGGATGCCGACATTGCTCAAACCCACTGCTTATCAGCAAGTCCAAAAGGACCAAAGCAGAGAAGCACTCTCTGCATCCTGCTGTGTCCCTGAGGCTTCCCAGATGCACTTGGCTCTGGCATGACCAGAGACCACATACTTGAGCAAGGAACCGTGCATTGGCCCATGGTTGCTACCCCAGCCGATGCACGATGGGAACAGAAGTCACAAGCTGAAGAAAGATCCTATTTGCTCCCACAAAATCACTTCTGTTAAGAAATAACCACACGTTCAGACACAAACTAAACTCAGAGGGAGATGTTCAGAGCTTCCCCACTCTGCTTGCTACTGGGATCTGTGATACTGGTGAAGTGAAACACCCAGTAATCCCAGGTTGGGGGTCCCCAGGTGGGCCACTTGTCTGGGGACTCATAGCATTTCTGTGCATATATACCAAAAAGAAGGCTGGCAGTAAGGCAGGAGAGGTTCTTCCCATCCAGGCTTTCTCTTCAGCAGAACAACATATTCCCCAAGTACTTGTCTAGACACGCGGCACATACAGCCGAGTTTTAGGAACGCAAGCCTTGCCACACTGGATTAAAGACCTGAGGTCCAACTAGTCCAAGATCCTGTCCCAGACAGTGGTCAGCATCAAATACCTCTGAGAGGTGTAACTGTCCTGGAGCAAGCTAAGGTGGAGAAATCTCTGTCCTCCTGCCCCCTGCCCCTGTTCTAAGAATTACTGCCTCGACTTCAATAAGGAAAGATTGTTTTGATCCCCGAAGCATGAAGCATAATAGTTTTTCAAAATGTTTGATATGGTTGTGAGATCTGTGGCTTCTCCGGCTAACCATAGAAATGTCCCAACCTCATTTTTAGAATAATGAGCTCCCAGAAGTCCAGACAAATTCAGTGGGAACTGAGGTTATGGAGGTTAAGCAAGTGAGAAACTCAGATCCAGAGACAATACATTTAAGCTGGGATGGCTGCCCTGGACAAACCAGTTAGTTAATAATCTGGAATCTTGAGGATCTGTTTCCATGGAGCAAAGAATTTTCTCCTATTTCTTGATGCAATACTGCTTAATTAAGGGAGAAGCCCACAAATTCTTGTGTCTTTGAATGCAGTAGAAACAAAGAACAGCAAGCAGTTGCTTTACTCTGAAATACCCAAAGTTGCTCCTGTCACACTTTCTGTGCCCCCTAAGACATCACTAGCCGAGAAATCCTTTAGCAGACTCAAGTAAAATACAGAAATGTCGAAATTAGGCAGAATTATAATTCCAGAAATAGACTTTTTCTAGGGAGTTGGTAGCAAAAAAAGTACTTAAAGAGATTCTGAAGAAAAAAGTATTTTGTGTGTGTAAGCACATCTGCAGCTGCAAGTTGAACATCCTGATGAGCTTTGATGGAATTGGCTAATTAGCTTACCAGAGCACTGGGAATGAAGTTTTGAACACCTATGTAAAATAGAAGACCTAGAAGATATGTAGGAAGAAAGAGGAAGAAGAAAAGTATTGAAATCATTCTGTCTTTTTAATTAAAAATAGCAGCTTGAACAATCTAGTCAACTTACATTTCACTGCTCAGATATTATAATTATGGCTATAATAAACAAGTCTGAACAGAAAAGTAAAGGAGCAAGACAACTAGCAGAGTATTAAGTTGAAAAGGGGATAATAAATATATGAGTTATAAAGAATATGATTTCAGTCAAATTACAAATGGAGAAAAACAAAATTTAAATCAAGCTTTAGAATTGCTGAGTACGGAGACTCCAGTGAAGCTAATGAATTTCAGCACAGTGTTTGCAAAATAAATATATAAATGCTCACTAGCATCTTAGAGCAAAGGCTCCCTGCGGCAGCTCAGACTCCCGAATGCACACACTTAAGTCAATCATTGCTTTGGAGCTTCTTATGGTGAGATACTTGACCTGTATGCAGACCATGTGCTGTGATCACATCAGAATCCCATGAACTGCCTGCGCTTGGGCATTCTGAACTGCTTGGATTTCACTGGGAATTTCTATCTGACCTATGTGGGAAGTGGTAGTGTTCCTTCCAAGTCAGGATGGAGGTGCTGCGCTCCCCACAACGCTACGTCTGATGGCTCAGCGCTGCTGGATCGGTTATAACCACTTCTATTTCTAAACATCTCCTCTGCTTGCCATGCTGAGGAATCATTAAAACAAGAAAAGCTGTTGTTTCTCAGTTTTAGATATTGAACCTGCTTGTGAGAAAATGCTGTTAGCTCTGATGTACTGCCCAAATTCCAACTGTGCGATTACATTTGCAAGTTTTAATATTCTTATGTAATTTTAATGTAATAGGGCAATAAATTTCACCTCCTGTGAAATCTGCAGAGTTGCTCTCATGTATTAAATAGCTGTTAACTGCCAGGGACTCAGGCGAAGTGTTCCTTCTGTCTGTAGTGTATCCATATATACAGTGAGGAATCGTCCCATGGACCATCTCCCCAGCACAACCCCATAAGCCCATGTGGTAACGACACTATGAGGTTCATGATGAAGTTTTGCTCAGAAAATATTTTCCACAAGAATTTTCTTGCAATGTGTATCACGACTATAAGAGAAACCAGTCTTATTAGTAGTGCCAGCACCAAGCACTCCGGCTGCACCATTGTCACCGGTGAACTCTGACCAACACCAGCTTGACTGCAGGTTTATATACATCTGCCTCGACTGACCCAGCAATATGATGGATACTATTGGTTTCTTCTCGGTGGAAGTACATAGAGTCTAGTTTGCCACTTCATTTCTCACTTCCCAGCCATAAAATCATTGAGACAAGAATTGTTTCTCCTTTCTATAAATGTCTGCACTTGGAGATAGAGGTGCAAAGCTCAGTCGTGCCTCGCCTGCCTTGACTGTGGTTGCTGCCGGGGCATCTAATATGAATGGTAACAATAATAGCTCCACAGGAGCAAAACCACAATGGGGTTTAGATACTAAAGTATTTGATTGCCTTCGAAGAAGAGGCAATGAATATGGCTTGGTGAGGAGGGCAAAGGGAGTAAGCGTTTCCTGCATCTTGTGGTGTTGTTCACCATTCAGACAGGTCTGCATGCAGGTGGAGCCACTGATACTGTTCTAGCCACTGGCAAAAATGATGTGTTTCCTGAAGCCCATCTACCAGGGCTCTGGTTTTCTTTCCTTCAAAAGTATTTGCAGAATGTGAGTATTTGGGGCAGGAAATCAGGAGGCTAGGCCAATTTCAGTTCATGCAAACCCAGATGGCAAGTTTATGGAAGGGCAGTTGCAGGCAGAGGACAGGCATTAAAATAGCACTGGGCATGTCTTACAGACAGAACAGGTTCCCTTTGCTAGTAATGTGGCTTATACTTGCAGCATAGGGGAAGGTGTCTTAAAAACATCATCCATTACAGACCTCATGATAATGTCCAGACAAAACCCTCCTTCCAATAATTGTTAGCAGAAAAGTCAGGGACAATCTTTTGAACCCAAATGAGAAGGTTGTTCAGGCAACACAATTATGTCCTGTTCTATCAGCAGAGCTACCAAAGGAAATCATATTTTATATATATATATATACAGAAAACTACCTCAACCTTTTCTTACTGTTAGGAAGTACAAGGAAATAGCAGCCTAATATTGAGTTTTCTGTTCTTTTCTTGATCCCAATACCTTTCGGGAAAAGGCGGAAGTAAGATTAGAAATTGAGATATACCAAAACCTTTGACTGAATTCACCAGATTACTCAGGAAAATAAAATAACTAGGCATGAGATGCAAGACTGGCTATAAATATTTTAAATATGGCCAGATCCAGAAGTGTCATGAGCATCTAATATCTACTTAGAGCCCAACTGCTTTAACTGGAACTCAATGTCTGACTACTGTTAAGGTATAAACCTTAATAGCATTATTAATTACATAGTAACAAATAGTAATGTTAGTATTACCTAAGTTAAAATTTCTACCATGCAAATCTTTAGTCATCTTAGAACAATTTTTTTAGCCAGTGGAGAGAACCTAAATCTCTCTATTTTTTTCCCCGGAAATATAAAGGGGGCATAGAATCACTAGCTCAGCTGTGCCCACCTGGTAGGCATCTAAAATAGCTGTGGCCAATACTACACAAGCTGTTCAGTCCCGCAATCTTCATTCTCAAAGTACTTCCCTAGACTTTGGGTGATGCCTGTAAACTGGCACTCTTTTTATGGATGATGTTCACAGGATCTGTTAGTGAATCCCAGCCAGCGGCACAGACCAAATCTCGGACAGCTCTACAAAGTTTCTATCACCACTTTTCTCAAATGACCAGCTCGTTTATGAAATTGTCTCAAGCCACCACCCATTGATCTTTGGAATACTCCCACAATACTCATTTTAGAACTACAAGGACAAAAATGAACCTCCTTCAAAGACGTTGTTGTGATTGAACACTATCCCCTTCTAGGTATCTCCTAACTCGATCTAAGGTTGCTGCCTAGCATGACTGCTGAGCTTGGGAACTAAGTCAATGCCTCAAGGAAAAAAACAAGGTCAAAATGTTACCGAGGAAGTTGCAGACACTTATGTCTACCTCGTGATCAGCAATTGTTCAATAGTGTCAACAATAAATTAAGGTACAGTATGAAAGGGAAGCTGTGGGTGAGCAGACCTTGTTGGGTTGGCTTTCAGTAGATGAACAAATTTTTTGCTATTGTGCAACAATCTTGCACAAAGAATTTCCATCAAAAGTTGCATTAGTTTAATGACTTCATTAAACCAGTATGAAACGAAATAGAAGTTTGTATTTATGTTTAGGTAGGGTAATAAGTTTATGTCAAAAGTGACTGCAAATCAGTTTTTGTAATATATATGTAAAAACAGATCCCCAAGCGGTGTAAATTAAAATCTAATAAACTGTAAGGAACATCTACAGGTCAATTTTTTAAAAAGCAAAATTTTTGTTAGTGTCAGCACTGCTATATTTTGCAAATTTATTCTCCTTTTCTCTCTCTCTTTATTTCTTAATACCCCTGCATTTAGAAGGAATAATAGTCTCTGATCAAATGTAAATTTTAGGCTTGAGCTAGGCACCCTCCTGTGCTCACAGTACACTGTCCTAGGAAAGAAATAGGTGCGTGGATGGTGCAGTTCATCTCACCTCAAAAAAACAACCAAAAAAGCAAGCAAACAAAAAACTGAGCCAAATTTATGGTGCTAGTGCCTGTTTTTCTGCAAGGGCTGTCTCAGGGAGAGCCAACATCTAGATGTCTAGACTGCATAAAGTGATGCGAGATGATGATCCTAGGTGTCCAGACTTGTGGCCAGTTCAGCTGGACACAAAACTCTCCCATCACCACAGGAATGCAGTTCCTACTCCAGAATTAGATTACCTGAGCATTATCTACTGTCTGACAAGCTCTTTTACCTCTCCAAAATGATGGGAAATGCATTCCCAGCTTCATATCAGCCCAGGATAGGAGAACAGGTTTTAGAGAAATTATGCTATCTTTAAGTGCTTCTATAAAAGCCAACATGATGCACTAGGATCCCAGAGGTATGTTTGCATAACTATAAGCATATGTTTCTGTGTGTGTTTTCATATTAATGTTATTTTAGTATCTATTTCATTGCTAGCATCCAGAAGGACTTAACGATATACTGATAGCACATATTACAGTCCTCCCACATTAACTGTTTCTGAGCATAGTGATAATGCTCTTCCAGCACTTTGTGCATCAGAAATACTTATCATTTGCCTTCATGGGACATGAAGCAAAGGATAGTAAATCAACAGCTAGGCAGAGGGTTTTGTTTTTCAGCAGGTCTCCAAAATAAAACTGCCAAACTGATTAAACAAATCACATTTTGTAGTTCCAAAGCCTGTTTTATATGCTAGCCTATAATATTAAGCAAATCCTGAGCCAAAGTAAAACATTGATCCAACTATCTAAGTTTATAAATATAATAGTCAGACCCTTCATTGGTGTAAAGTGCAATGATGAAATGTCTCTGTCTCACTTTATAATGGCTGAATGTCTAATCCACAGATGTTGTATAGTGGGATCTTTTGAAAACGCCATGTTTTAGACACTACACATTTTCTCTTGTCCATTCACATTGCAATAAAAGATTCAGACAGTAAGACCTTTGAGGCAGGGATTTCCATAGCTATCAATGGGCTATGAGAACACAAACAATTTCAGTACAAGGGAGGAGAAATAGGTTTTCTCATGGCTAAAAGGGTCACTTTTAGTGAACACGAGCTCCTGCACCTGTTTTCCATTGCCCTGTCATCATGATGTGCTCACTGCTACCCGTAAAAATGAGACTCTAAACTTCTCAGAGTGAAACTGCTCATCAGAGCTGCGGCCAGGAAGGAATTTCCCAAAGGTCTTATTGTTTTCTGCTCTTGTTGTTGTTGTTCTTTCCTGCCGCAGGTGTCATGGTCTGCTTCTAGGATCATCTGAAAATTGGCCAGTGTCCCCAGATTACAGGCAACCATGCTTGAAAAAGAGCTGCCACAGGCTGTCACAGATCACAGAACATTTACCCAAACCCCAAAATATAGAATAAAAGCCACAAGTACAACCCAACAGAATAGAGTAAAAAAAGATCAGGAGCCCAAGATACCTGTAATGGTTTTCCTTCCTTCCTTCCTTCCTTCCTTCCTTCCTTCCTTCCTTCCTTCCTTCCTTCCTTCCTTCCTTCCTTCCTTCCTTCCTTCCTTCCTTCCTTCCTT
>PTEX01000048.1:4028828-4096159 GCA_003342815.1 Eudromia elegans
TTCCTTCCTTCCTTCCTTCCTTCCTTCCTTCCTTCCTTCCTTCCTTCCTTCCTTCCTTCCTCATTCTCTCCCTTTTGTTAAACATACATTTTTAAAGAAGTTCTTCACTGATTCATTGCCTGATTGATTGGTTCCTTGCACCAACCTCTTGTTATAACCAGAGAACTTGACTATAAGAACAACCTTCCTGGGTCAGACCCAAGAGCCATCTAGTGCAATATCTCATCTGTGGCAGCGACCAACCACGGATGGTGAGTACAAGAAAAGACAATCTCACAGTGATGCTTCCCTAGGATACTGCAGCTCAGGGACGGTGGGTTGGGACTTTGCACTGACAGAGTCCATAGAAGCCAGAAACCACAATCTTTGCATTGCATCTGCCTGAGCTAGGTTACTATTTAACTAACTACTTCTTATTTCTTCGTGTCCATGAACTAACAGCTACACATGTCCATGTGTCCACTCATTTTCACACCTCCCCAGTAGCCTTTAGGACTGTGGAAATGCAAAGTAGTTGTAACAGTTACTAAGCAGCATCAAAAATCATTGCTATATTACCGTATACACACCCCGCTAAAAAAGGTAGTCCATGAGGCTAAGGATGGTGTCAAGGAGGGAGCCGGGGTAGGAGCTGAGAAAAACCCTTCACCATGGTTGTTGAACATCTCAATTTATCAGACTTCCAGGTGCTTGTGGCATTATAGCCAAATCAGTTAGGACCTCCAAAGGGTCCTGTGAGTAGTTTACATAAACCGCTGCTTGCACTCCTCTTATCTCACAGCACAGCAGAATACGTCGAACGCAATCATTAGCAAGACAGATTCCCCCTATAAGCATTTGCTGCTTCTGTGCATCCTTTTTCCATTTTCTAGCCCCGTGAGATTGATAGCAATAGAATAGTAAATTTTCAGGATCTATTCCCCATGTGAGCAGGGTTCTCTATAGTTTGTCATGTTACAAGAAATATAATTAGGACCCCTTCATCTGACAGATTAATGGGTAGAGCACCAAACGCCAGATAGCAGTAAATTAAACACCTAAACACTGCCATCTCTGCACATAATATAATCATGAAATAGCACATCTTTTGTAACAGTCCCAGCCATTCCAGCACATAAATTCTTTAGAACATACCAGTTTTATGGTACTTTTTTATTGTACCTTGGTATAAATATTTATACTCATAGCTTGCCTTGCCAGTAAATGTTTAGCATTTTGCTCTGAATGGTGACAGCCTTGGGTTTGTACGCGCAAAATCCTGCACAGATTTGTCATGCGATAGCAATTAATGAGCCACCGAGAATATGTGCTTGGCAATAATCACCTTTCAGAAGGACTAACGAACGCTCTACAGGCTGCTTGTTAAATACTGCGCGCCCGCGGACGCGAGGGGCAGCGTCGCCTAAGTGGTGAAAACAGACACATCCGTCTGAGACCAGCGTGTTTGATTGGGTTATATTAACACACACTTGTGGAGGAGGAAAAAAAACCCCAAAAAACGGATGTCTGGCAAAGCGCTTAATCCTATTTCAACAAGAAGTAGCTGGATTATTCAATTCATAGGTATATTTAAAAAAAAAAAAAGCGATCAGTTTCATACTTCTACTGTGTCTTCAACCTATTGATGTCATTGGCATAATGTAGGTTTTGTTTGGGATTGGACACTGGTTTTCTGCTCTCAGTAGGAATTTAGAATAAAATAAGCTTCTTTCTCACTTGCATCTTGGTGATATCCCAAAAACCCTGTTAGGCCACCGGGTGATTTCTTATACACCTTAAAGTCCCCCACGATCTTAAAGTGCAAAATGAGATGAAACTGACTCAGTTGCTAGCCCTATACAAAGTGACTTGCTAGGGTGGTAATAATAATGACGGAAAGAAATGATTTGCTCAAAAAGCTCCATTTTTCAGTCATCTTTTGCAGCTGCCCAAGGAGGTCCCAGCCTGGTCGCGTTTTGGATGGGCGAGCTCTCCGCAAACACCTCCTCGAGCAATCCATTAGCTGCCCTCATTTCCTCGGGGTGGGATTCATCTCACCTAATCAGCCCTTCACCCGTCCACAGTCTGGGGCCCCCTCCAGAGCCCCAGCACAGGGACAGTCACCTCCTGAGAGCAGCTCGTTTGCCCAGGATGGATGAATGACCCCAAGAAGGTGCCGGCCTCTCCCTGGGGTCTTTAGAGGAAGACCAAATGACTGGCTTAGCCGAGACACCTTGGCTTTAGACAGTTGAAGGTAGGTGAGAGAAACCCTATCCGGAGAGCCCGGCTTCCCCCAGGGCCTCGTTGTTCTGCTTGACAAAAGGGGTCTTTCTTCGAGGTGAGACTTCAAATTGAAGTCCCAACGAAGGGAGGCAAACACTATTTCCGCTGCTAATTATTTACAGGAAAAATACCTTTAGTCTTTCCTTTTCATGGGGAAAAAAAGTTCACTTTAAACTGCTCCAAAAAAAGCACAGCATTCAACTTGCCATCCACTCTCATCAGTACCTCCTGATATGCCTAATAGCTCCACAGCAAAAATAAGAACGTGATGTTCCTCCACTTACAAAGGCTACTTACGATGACACAAAGCAAAAGGGTTGTTCCAACACAGATGATGTTACTCCTATTGATCACTGCATTAAAATAGAGTAATTCTGCCCCAAATACAATCTTGAGATGCACGGCTTATACATGTATGTGAATTATTTCAAATAAATCCGATTTCAGGTCTATCAGTTCTTATTTCCTCTCCCAGGCAGTTGTGTAACGCTATGAACCACTCGCATGCTGCTCCCTCTTGCAACCTCTGAGGTGGCCACCCCTCAGCAGCAGAAGAAATGAAACACGTTTTGCAAAGCTTATGAGGAGCTTTGGGACCCTGCTGACTGAGGAGGACAATTAAAACATATGTGAACAATTCTGTGTGTGATTTTTCGCTACTCGGGACGCGAACTTTAGAAACTCTCTTATTGCTTGTGTTTTTTGCCTATAAAGACCCACAGAAAGGCTTCTCAGGGACGCAGCAAAGCCAGGAGCGAATGGCTCAGTGTTGAACCTCCTCCAGCTCCGGTGCCAACGTTCCCTGGTTCCCACGGCACAGAGGCCCAGCCTCCCTCGTATTTGCCTTTACAGCGCCCTTGCTGCTCTTATCACTGCTTGACAGAGAGGCAACGCATGGGAGAGCTTTGGGACACACCTTTGGAGGTGTCAAGGTGCCTTTCCCTCATAGAAAGGCACCCAGCTCCCCTCGGTGTCATTTTCAACTGCAGATGCAGATGTGACTGTCACAGCCTTGCCCAGAATCACCTCGGTGGCTTGCGGTAGAGCAGGAAGTGGGTTCCTGTCTCTCACGGCTCCAAGGAGCTCACAAATGGGGTGATTGCTCTTCTGAAGCTGCCCCGGAGCAAGGAAGCTCTGATGCTGCAGCTGGGCAGCTGCAAAGCAGGTGGTGGGAAGTGGGGAGGTGACACAGAGCTGGGAGGACAAGGAGAGGCTGGATGGCCTAGGAAAGAGGAGGAGGATGAGGACAGAGAGCCCCTCCAGGGAGCTGCAGCAATTGCTGCAGGTCCTTCTTTGTGTTAAAGCCCTGGGAACGAGGCAGAAGAGAGCAGAAAGCAAAACTGGAACAGAAACGTAGTGTGTATGCAGGGGAGGCTTGGGGTTGAGCTTTGGAAGCAAAGACCTGACATGGAGTCAGGGCTAGCCTGAAAGCCCCCGGAGCAGCAGTTCTGGACAGGACTCTGAAGGATCCTCCTCATGCAGGCAGCACCAAGTGGGCCCCCTCAGCCCAGGGTGGCCAGGGAGGCCTTCTCCTGGTACAGGGGGTCTCCGGAGGCCTTCCCAGCTCCAGGCACATCTCCATCTCACTGTTTTCTGAGACAAGCAGGTGGAAAAGCCTTGGATGTGGTGAGGAAAGCCTGGTGTGGCCACCAGTGGGGACTTCCCTCCAGGACCTCCTAAGAAAGGACCTCACGGAGGACAAACCTCACTTGATAGTGAAATGAACTTCACTCCTGAAACAAGTTGGGGAGGATTTGTTTACCCTAAGCCATGCATGTCTGGATGTCTTTAGAAGACAGCCCTTCCTCCAGCTGCTGAAAGAGCAGAGGGCCAGGGCACATTTTGATGGTCCAGACAGGGAGCCCCCACAGGGTAGGGAGCCCAAGGACGATGCTCCTCTTTGGGGAACAACCCGGCATTTCGCTGAGCTCTCGTGCAGCCAGAGGCCCTGGCAGGAAGTCCTGCCTCCCCCAAAGGGGCTTTGAAGCTTTCTCCCCTCCTCGTGGGCCGGGGCCGGGGGAAGATGTGTGAGACGGCGCGTGGGCGCAGGACGACGGTTTCGCTCCGCGCAGGCGCGGGGGTGAGCAGGGCTGCGCGGGCTGAGGGGATCCTGCAGCGGTTTCACAACCCGAAATTAAAGCAAGACAGAAAAAGAAAGACTGAAGCCCCGCTCGGTGTGTGCCCGGTGCAGGTTGTGCTGTTCATCATGGGGACGCCGCGTTCCCAGGCTCTGCGGCCCGGCGGCACGCGCCGCGGCTCCTCCGAAACCAAAAGCTCGCGTTTTACAACAAAAAGCCTTTGTTATATAATCCCGGCTTCTGACCTCTGACAGCTTTAAACGCTGCATTAAACCAAAAAATGGTTACTGCATTTTTTTGTTTGTTTCCCCCCTTCAAAAGAAAAGAAGGAAAGAGAAAGGCCCAACCAAGAGGCCAAAAAGTCACCCACTCCCGTTGTCACCAGTGCTAATGTGGATAAACGTGCTGCCCTTTCGCTGCTCTCCTGTTTAGTTAACTGCCAAAGCCGGGCAGGCTGCAGGGACGAGAGCAATGGGCAAAGCCTGCCCGTCCCTCAGTCACTGTCCCCGTGCTTTTCCAGCTCGGGAAGCTCTCCCAGTGCCCCAGTGTTTTATTATCTGATGCATCTGCTGCAAGGCAAGTCCAGAGAGGCCAAAGTAGATGCCGAGACCCCGATGCCGCCCCTCATCCCTATGAGATGCACCCCTCCGAGAGGAACATTAAATCCCCAGCAAGAAAAGGGACCGGAGCAGTCGCCTGCTTTGACCTGGTGTGCAGATTGGGTCATCCCCAGAGCCCTCTGAAAAAGATCCCCACCTCATCCTCATCCCGGGGAAATTCCCAGCTAGTGGTGATGAGGAATGACCGCAGCAGCCCCTGCCCAATGGCATTTTTTAACTGGAGCTTGCTTTTAATTTTTTTTTTTTTTTCTACTTGGAGTGAAACCTCTGCTGGGAGAACCAAGCACGGGAATAAAATAAAAAAAAAAAAAAAAGAAAAGAAGAAGGAAGGAGCGCGCGCGAGAATAAATAAATAACGAGGAAAATGTTTCTCTTTCCCTCTCGACGTCAGGAATGTATGGAAAGCTTTAGGCTGCAGCCGTATTTTGACACTGCGCGCAGCCCGGCTCCCCTCCCCTATTCCTTTGAGGTTCATCTTTCAGACCACAGCTCTGTTCCCCTGCCAACTCGTTGGAAGTGTTTAGTGACTGGAGAACTGTTGCCTGCTCTCTTCAGAACTTCACACTTCATTTTTCCAGATCCCTGTGAGCAGCAGCAAATATTTCACCAGCCTGGTTTGCCGGCTACCGCCATAAATCAGACTTAGAACCCAAAAAAATATCCCGGCCTGTCAAGGCATTAAGCTTTTATTTTCAGGCTGGATCCAGTGGTAAATGAGGGCTTGTATTTTCCTTTAAAACTGTAAAGGGATTTTTAAGGATTGTCGTTGGACAATGGCCAGGTTTGAAAGATACAATGCAGAATGTAACCGGTTAGAGGAGATTTGAGAAAGTCTTAAGTATGAAAAATGGCTTTTCTTAAAGGTTTTTCAATGAAATGTGAAGCCGGGTTTGGATTTCATAAAGGCTTTGGCAGAGGCTGTTTATGAGGAAATCAATTGGGAAACCGAAGAGGATGATGCTCCCGAAACGGTTGCGTGGCTCTTTCCTCCAGCCTGGCCCTTCAGAGTCACCCGCTGGAGCCCTGCACACACGGGACGGCTGAGCAAAATGGATTAACTGGAGATTTGCTGGGTATTAATTGCTTTAAAGATGAGATATAAAACAGGAGCCTGTGTGAAGCTGTGGATCTCCACCAGTCCGCGAGTTTCGGGGATGCTCGGGGATCTTGCTCTGAGTTACATGAGTCACAGTAGGGTTGTGATACGTTTTCTTTTTTTAAAAGCAGCCTCTTGAAGCAAGTAACCCAAATTCGCTCAGCCTGCTCTTCATCACCCCGAGAGAGCGATGAGGATTGGGTCCCAGAAGGGCAGGTTCACTGTCACCCACTCGCTCGGTGCCCCAGGGCCACCTGCAATTGTTCAGCAATCTGGAAGCTGCATGCAGATGTCCTAATTCATATAATAGTAACCATGATTATTTGCACAATTTAGCTTCAAAACACATCCCAAAGCTTCCAAGCAGCAGCATCACAGTCCTCAGCAGACATCACTGGTCCATTGATGACCACTCTTCCCATGCCTCAGTTTCCCCCTAGCTCAGAAAGCAGAAGGGAGAGGTTTACCCCAGACAAAGTGATCTGGGGTGAAAGCATCACGCTTTCTTATTGCCACCACCCTGGACAACGTCCTGACTAAACCGCTGAGTTGTGCAGAGCAGGACTTGGCTCCCAGCTTTACTGCACTTCCCAGTGTTATCCAAAGCGAGCAGTTTCCTTTTTCCTCCCAGAAGGAGAAATTGTGCCCTTAAAATTCAGAGGGGTGTTTTGAAGACACACTAGTTGATACCTGCTTGGTGACAAAGCTATAGAGGACTGGAAATAACTCAACTACAGCAGTGCTATTGGAGTCCCTTTTTTCTGTTTTCATTTGGGCAAAGAGCTCTGTCCCAGCCACAACACAAGCCTGCAGCATCCTGTATTGTAGCTCCTGAAACAGTAGCGCAGGCTAAAAGATTAAATAAAAGACACCAAAATTACTGTGATTTAGCCCGGCACGCATCCAGTGAGCTTGAAACCAATGGTGTGCCCACCCGTCCCACTGCAATGCATGGGGACAGAGTGCCAACGCTCGGTCGTGTGTCCGACCCTCCTGCATGATCTGCGCCAGGTTAGGCACAGACGGGTCCTCACAGCCCAGCCCAGCACAGGCATTTGTCTAACAACAGGATTTCCATGGGATTTCAGTGTCTCGCTACTTCTGGAGAACAAAACTCTCATAAATTGTGGCATTTTGGGAAGTTTTTTGTGTGCTCTGTCCATGCACATGATGGACATGCTCTACACGAGCCCTTTTTCAGTAAAGTGACAGCAAAGCTATGGAAGCCACAGGAGACAAGCGACGCTGGAAACGTAGCTGTCCCTTTTTCTCTCTCTGGGCTGAGTGCCTGGGGCTGATTCCCGAGCAGATGGCACGCCGGAGATAAACTGCATAATTTAAGATTCCTTTACACAGGGAAGACACTGTGGGTTTGCTCTGCACACTCACAGGATCATCCTAAGGAGACTCGTTGCATGTCCTGGCCGAGGCATCTCGAGGGACTCACACCTCCCACGCTGCGCCCGCAAATGCCACATGCTCCCCGAGGTGGCTTTGCCTGGTCCCCCATGGCCGTGCTTGATCTGAATGGTTTCCTTTTACATTTCCCCGCTGGTGCCCGTATTCTGCTCTGCTCATTGCTCGCGACTCCGGTTGCAAAACTTCCCACCTCCTCTGACCTTGCTACCGCTGCGTCTTGGGTGTTCTGCGTCTAAGGCTGCTTCAGCAGCAGGCTGGGAGTCAATTAATTTTCCAAATCACAGCAGCTAACTCAGCGAGGCATTCATGAGCAGCAAAGTGGGGAGGCCAGCCTCACACAGGAAAAAACCCGAAATATATATATATATTAAAAAAAAAAAAAAAGGAGTTTAGTTTCCTGATTTAGCTCAGTGTGGAGTGGAGCAGGGGTGGCCAGGAACCGGCGCTGGCTGCGAAACGTGACGGTTTTCCAGGTATGCCGGGAGCCCAACGGAAAAAAAAGGATTGGCTCTGGCCTCGGTTGCAGCATGGGACCCCCAGCAAAACGGCTTCCTGCGCCGAGAGCTGCCTTCAGACCCCACACTTCCAGGAAAATAAACACCTCTTCGTTCCTGACACGGGTGTGCTAGAGGGCAGCCCGAAGCGCGTTCCTCCGCTCTATTTTCGGTCGTTACGAACACACGGACGGTGCTTAGGAAACACACTGGGTAGTTAATAACTCCGCTGGGTAAAGGAGCATGAAAGAGCAGCTTGGTGGTTACGTGGGTGGGTTGGTGGAGCCCGGTCCCACCTCATCCCGCCGCGGGCTTCTGGGGTGAGGGTAGTCCTGTCGCTCCGTCCGCGCGCACAAACAAGTTACCGCAGGGAGAGCAGAGGCAGGAAACTTTGCCCTGAGTCAGCTCTGCTGTTGCAGTCGCTCCTCTTTGCCTGTTGACGCCCTGGCAGGTCAGGGCTCTTCAGCGTTGCTGAGAGCGCCTCCAGCCTGGTATCTACGGCAGGTTGTTTGGGGCGGCGAGTACGCACTGGTGGAGCGGAGGGTGTGATAGCTGTGATAGCTCGCACCCTTGTTTACCCCCAGTGACTTGATTGCTCACCCACGCTCAGCCCGGCAAAGGTGGTGTTGTGGTGTGGGCAAGCACATCTGAGCAGGGCTCAAAACCACAGGGACGACGTGACGCCTCATTGCTGGACCAGGCAACTACGCAGCGACCCAAGGTCGTGGTATGTGCTGAAATCAGTGCTGCATCTTCGCAGCATTAACTAGCTCCAAGTCAAGCTGGTTTCCCCCAGCCAGGCTACTCTACACTGCGGCACAGGCAGACATCGCTCTGTCTGCCCTGCCCTCCCTTCCCAAACCAGAGGGTTTGCAAAAATAAGCACATTATGGACCACAAGGCACACAAGCACGCTGATTGCCAGGTGCAGGATGCCTTAGAAAGATAACGAAGCAAATCCTCTGGCCTGCATCCAAAAGCACGGCTGCTTCTGTGGACATGAGGCCAAGGGGCAAGGCTTGACCACGTCCACGTCATTCAGTTGAGTCTCCGGACCATGGTGGTTGTACCCAACCTGCCCACTGGGACCAGTCCGTGGCTCCCGAGCAGCACCAGGCATTGCATGAGAGAGCAGGAACAAGTTGCCCAGGCCTCTCCAACCAGCCTGTCAGGGCAAATCTATTCTAATAAGAGATGATCAATGCGGCCCTGGAACTGTTTAATTTATTAGTATAAATGTGCCCTTTCAGTCGAGCTTTCACCATTAAAATGCCTTTTCTGTGGAGAACCATCTTTGCTCTATTGTTGCCTTTTCATTGCCCATCACTGCTCTGCACTGTGGGCATTTGCAGGAAAATGTGCCTTCGTGCTCATATGGCATCAATTATGCAGTGTAATCTCTCCCTTCTCTCCCAGATGGACCACCTCTTTTCCCCTTCTCCCCACCTCCTTTGCTAGTCTAAGGAAAACAAGAGTGATTTTCATTAAAGGATCTGAACGTCTCTCTCCCCCACTCCTAGGACCAGGTTCACCCTTGCTCCACCTGATCTCAGATACCAGTGAAATGTGGGCGTAGAACAGGCTGAACCAGGTTCTGTTTTGAGAGAATTAGCAAGCCTTTTTTGAAGCCCAAGCCACATCAGCCCTTGGCAGTGGTGAAGACTTTATCAGGGCCCCAGTGACTTTGGGAGTGCTGATGTGAAGACACCCCATGGCACGGATCCCGAACAAGCAGCACCCCTCCTGCCCAGGGTGCACTTGCAGAGCCCTGGCACACAAGGGTGAATTTTAACCTGATTTGCACCAATTTTCATGAAGTTGCAGAAGGGTGAATTGGGGTGAGAGCCTGAACTTGGTGTGTTTGCTTTTAATTGTCTCCTAAATTAGCTCGCTCACTCCGTTTAAATGAACTGAGTTTCTTTAGTGTGCCCCATGCTAGAGGGTTGTTTTGTCTTGGCCAAAAATTTGCTCGTTCCTCTCTGTCCCTGCTCCTCTAGTCTTTGCTGTCTCCTCTAGCTCTGTCATACAATTAGGCTGCAAAGAAGCACGTCTGGAGAGTTGTGTCCCTTTAGGCTGCAGACCCCTTTAATCTCCCTTGGCTTCATGTAAGCCCACAGCTGCTTCCCTGTGAAAATCTCCTTTTGCAAGGATGTCTCAGGAGACACGGAAAGCGGCATTCCTGCGTGGGATTCGGTGGATCTAGCGCCAGTTGCATAGCACATCTGAACCATTTTGTGTCTTTCCTGCCCACGTTCCCATTGCTTGCCAAGCTTCCCTCCTGCCTCTGCTCCTCTATCAGGCATGGAGCTCTCCTTGCAATCAGGTCCCATTCTGCCTCCTAAATCAGCATCTCCAATGGCTTTCAGTAATGCACCTCACTACCCAACCCTAGTAGCATCCCCCAATTAAATACCCCAGTAATTCCAGTAAAACCCCAGTAAATCCCCAGCTTCCCCAGGAAAACAGGCCAATAACAGACCCGAATAAACCAACACCGATAACCTCCACCAATAACACACTCCAGTAATGCATCCCCATAGCATATCCCAATAAAGGACCCCTAAAAAGCATGCCAATAATATAATCCAGTAAATGCATCCCTATACCATACCCAATACCATACATAACACAGCCACAACCCTGCTACAGCTGGAATAATGATGGCATCGTGGTAAGGAGGATGCAACACAGAGCAGTTACCTTTTTGTTCTAGGACTTAATACTACGTATCTCAGTTATTCTGGTATAAATCATGGATTCGTAGGTGTTATCGCATGATTTCTGGGACATGAGTGGTGTTGACCAGCAATTTTATGGTGGGACCTAGAAGCCCCAAGGAAGACGCAACACTAGAATTTAAAAAAAATCCCATCAAAACATCTTTCCATCAAAAACAATAATTCAAACCCATTTTTTTCAGTATTTTGATGAAAGAGGACACTTTCCTGAAACAAAAGAATTTCTTCAGGAAGAACTCTACTGTAGCAGAGAAATAAGTATTTTAGTGTTGAAATGTGACAGCTTTTTTTGTTATAATGTATCTGGGTAGCTCTGATTTCTGGATGCCTCAGCAATAATGTAAATATAACACAGCAGAGAGATGAAGTAATTCAATCCTGTGGCAAGATGGCAGATAAGACATGGTATGATAGATGAAATAGCCTATTTATTTATTGCAAATCATTTTACTTTTTTTTTAAAAAATAGACATTGAAAATGCAAATAGAAGTAGCTTGTCTTATTCCTTAAATCAAAATGTAACTTTCTGGAGGTGGCATAAAGCAACTTGACACTGAGCCGGAATATTGGCATTTCCTGCAAAATGGAAATAACCGAAACAGGGGATTTTGCTGCACACTTTCCTCCACACACACCTAGACACGTGTTCCTCCTCCTACTCCGCAACCCATAATCATTGCTCTGATGAAGTGTGACCAATGCAGAAAGAAATTATGATGTGGGACGGTGGATGCGATGGAAAAACATCATTTACTTTCCACCTGGGAGGGAGTTAAAAAAAAAAAATAAAAAAGACTTTTTGTTAATATTCTTTGATAAACTCTGTTTTGTCGTCCTGTAAGAACCATCGACAACGGTGCCTTTCCAGCGGTGCTTTTGCTTCCAGTCTCCAGGTAATAAATAGGAAGGTCTCCGTTCTGTCGCCGCGGATCGCGCCGCCGTCGCACACCGTGGAGGGCTCTGGAGGCTCCCTGTGTTTCTCGGTTGTTCTCCTGCGGGAAAGCAGCGCAACACAAACAAACAGGCTGCTTTGTTTGGACTTTCTCTGAAGTCGCAATTTCTTCCACTAAATGTTTATGCATTCCAAAGGCAAGTAACTTGCCTGGCGTCTTGGGAAGCCCCGCATGGCGATTTGCACGCTTTTCAGGAAGATTTGAAGATGTATATTGGATGGGTTGGGTTAGCAAGGCAATTAGCATGCTCTTTTTCTCTCCAAACTTCAAATCAAAACATATCAAGCAATTATTTTGGTGCTAACAGGAACTCTAGCAAGCTTAGAGCTAGTAGAGAGATCCTGTAAAAAGCAAGGAGCTGCTGTTTTCCAGATGAAGTCTTGATGCAAAGTTCTTTTCAGCTCAGTTTTCCCTTCTATTTCAGCAAGTTTGAGTCAGCTGTTCAGCTCAGTCGTGGGCTACATTAGGGAAGACACACACAGATTTGCTGAGTTTCCAACACTACCCATTTCCAAAACTTTTCACTCCCTTACTTTCGTTTCTCTTTCAGTTCAGTCTACTTGCCTTTCTTTTCCCTTTTTCTTCTTCTTCTTGTTTTTTTTTTTTTTTTTGTATAAATGAACTAAATTCTCTGAACCCATCTGCATCACTATCAGACAATTTAAAAAAAAAAATTCTTGGCATCATTTCTGAAGTTTCCCCTCGTACACTTTCCTGTTCGTGTATTTCCGTCATCCAGGTATCATCACTCAATAACCGTGCTGTGGCTGTAATGCTTTTCACATGGAAGGAATTGTGTTTTATTGATGGCAAATGTTGTAATGTACTTTCATGTCAAGGCAAAAAGATCTGAAAAAGAAACTTTTTACAGCACACGGCTGCCTCCAACCTCTGCATTGAACAGGGCCATAGAGATACCGTACTCAACTGCACACAAACTGTCATTATATACAGTAAATTAAACTGTTTTGGCATACAGGGATGGGCATGGAAATGTTTCCATGCTGCAATTTTTTTAGAACATATTTGGGCAGTTTTAGCCCAAATAACACTCTTCTAAGCCATTTCCAGGCATGTGCTTTCAAAGGCGAGAGACCCCTCCAATTAGACAATTTGGATGTGGCTGCTCTATTCCAGAGCCTGGGAATGTTTAATGGGATAGATATGACAAAAACATGGCCAGGTGACCACAAGATCAGAGACCATCAAAGGATTTACCTGGCTTTGGGATTCAATCCTGTGGTGAAGGGGCAGGAACATGGACATAATTTTCCTCCCTGAACCCAATAGCCTTCCAGGAGACTCCCAGAGTGGTTTTGTAAACACAAGATGTTTAGCTATGCTTTGCACCAGAAAAAAGCACCAAACCCAGGTCTATGATCGTCTCCTGGTCCCAAGGATGAGTAATTGCTCTTCTCCCTCCTTCTCACAGGATTGTTGGAGCAGTTTTCTGCCCACCACTGAGAGGGAAGTGAAGGTCAAAGCACGGTGGCCCTGTGGATGGCAGTGATTTGGGGCAGCCCAAAGTCCCAGCTCAGAAATGCAGCTCTGTCACCATTTGTGCGGACAGACATCTGTTTCATGGATTTAAAATTAATTCTGCCCAATTATTTTCTAGTCATGAGATACATCTTTTCTTCTTTTCTTATTTTTTCCCCACTTTCACATATGCCTATTTGTCTTTCCTCACGGTCTTCAAGTCAGAAAAAAAGGAAAAAGGAAAGGAATAAAGGGAAAGGGGAAAAGGGAATGGGAAAAGGGAAGGGAGGGAAAAGGGGGAAAGAAAGAGAAAAGGAGGAGGAAGGGAAGGGTCAGAATGATTAATATAGAGAGTTGAAAATTTTTTTTTGAAGAAACGATGCATCATTTTAATCTATGAAATTAATTTACATTTAACAAATCCTTCCATGAAAAGAGGGGTGCAGTATTAGATTTGGGTTTGAATCATTGAAGATTTCTCAGTAAACACTCGGCATGAAGTTGGCTCTGCAGTTTTTGGTGTTCCTTCTGCTGATCCCAAGCAGGCAGCCACGCTCACCTCAACCTCTAGATTTTCTCTACAGATGCTGCTAGAGCATCATGTTTCTCCTAACATGAACAATAAGACTGTGCAGGCCAAAGTGTCGCTTTCCCGTGAGGAAAGGGACCAAATCTGGGGTCTCTAGCGTGGTGTCAGGGGTCTATCCTGCCCCTTCCACCAGTCCCACAGTAAACCATTCACAGCACCCCTAACAGAACTGACCTGAATACCCTCATTTTGCATGTCCCTCCCAATCAGTGTTAAGGAGTATTTTTCCCTTGGAAGTAAATTTTTTTTTTCCACTCTTGATCCTGGAAAGCTGGCAAAAACAAGCTGAAAAGCTCCTTTCCCAGGAGACAGTCACAATCAATGCACCTCTATCATTTTCCCTTTATTTTCCCCCAGTTTCCTAAATCTTGCAGATTTCCTCCAGAAAAGGCATATTTCTGAAAGCTCTCCAAGAAGTCCTTTGCCAAATGTCACCAAGGAGAGGAAGATGAGCTCTGTACCTTGGCTTGGTGCCCCAGGGTGTCAGATATAGGCCGAGGTGAGAAGCACATGACAGGCCTTGATGAATATTACTTTTTCCTATCTAGAAGTCTGGGGTGCTTCAAAACCCTTCAGAAGATGGTCCAGCCTGTTATACTTAACAGTTGGTTGTTTTTCATGGATAGAAAGAGAGAGCATGACATTTTCTCTGAAAATACCCCACCCAAGTTCCTGGAAGAGGCGCGAGTCTCTGGTTTCTAGAGTGGCTGCCTCATACCCAGGGTTTAGGCCGGGTTGTGACTCTAGTTTAGGCTGAAGCCCACAGAAGATCCAAGGAATAGCTGGGGAATGGTGGCCACACAGAGGAACTCCACCATGTATGTCCAGCGCATGCTGGAGTGTCCCGGTTGAGACAACGCAGAAAATCAGAACTCAAAATTGTTTGAAACGAAGCATCTTCCTGCCTGGCTGGGACTTTCGTTTTAAAATCTTAAGTCTGGTCTACTTTGGTGTCCAGAGGTTGAGTGAGAAGAGTCTCCCTCCCTATTTTTCAGCTGTTTATATTCAACATCCTGAGTTTATTCATAGAGCAATGAGCCTGCCTTTAAAAATCAAGGCCAAATCTAGGTCAAATCTGATAAACATTTTAGCCTTCTCTGCACAGAATAGAAGGGCTCAGACCCACGATCATGTTACTGCAGCTTGAGGAGGGACATCACAGCAACCGCCAGGCACTAACAAGCCGTGCACGCAGCACCGCAAGCGTGAGCTCCAGTGCATCAGCTTCAGACATCTTTCACTGAGGTTTAGACAAATGTCTTTTATCTCACAGCAGTTTCAATTTCATTAACTCAGTGCTTGTTCAGACCCAAAGCTTCTCCAGGAGTTGCTGTTGTTGGTGGTGTGTTTTTGTTTGGTTGGTTGTTTTTTTAATCTACGCAAGAGAATTTATTGCAGTAATTAGAGGAAGGGACCAGGCTGGTCTATGGCTGAGTCCATGTTAATGAGACATGGTTTGGGGATGCTCTGCAGCATGCAGTTTGGGTTTGATGCTTGTCTTTTCTGGGGGCCTCCTGACGTGTGGCATGCTGTCTGTCCCATATTCCCTCAGAAGGAAATTCAGAGTCAGACACGACTGGGGCAAAGTCCAATTTTCTCCGAGTAAAGAGGTGAAAAATGGGTCAAGAATTTACCAGGGACAAGGTCATGATTCTGCTTAAATGAGAGACGAAAGAGGCCATGTGGAGCACCCTATTGCCTTGAGTAGACTCAACCTGCATTATATTCTAGGTATTAAATCAACCTGCCTTGTGACCACTGAAGAGCTGCTCTAGCCCTCAATGTACTTCACCACCAGATAACGAGTTTAGGAGGCTCCTGAAACTGGTTTTAGTAGAAAACACACGAACAGGCACACCCGGACATGCACATACTGCCAGGCACCTATGGCTAAGCTGCTCTGGAAGCTAAGCAGAGAAAAGCTTTCAGTATTTGTAGCCATTTGAACATGATTTACACTGTCTATAAAGGCTCAGCTTCACTGAACTGGGATCGGTCAAGGCATTCAAAAGCTGTAGGCAGAGAGATGGGCAGACATTGCAGTCATGTCCACCCAAAGCATGATCCCAACATCTCTGTCTCTTTGGAAATGGGGCTGAAAACTTCTGTTAAAACAAAACAAACTCAAACAAAAATGTTCTAAATTAAAGTTTTAAACCCAAAGGAGGTCATGAGGACATACTTCTTTGCAAAGCCACTCATTCTGCCCCCTTGGGCTTCACGTTTGTAGAGTTCTCTTCTTTTTCATGGAAACAACTTGACCTTAAACCAGCAACAGCTATTCATAGAGCTTGTTTCTGCACTCAAGTCAAACAAGGCAGTCAAGATGCAACAGCCCAGGAAAAGTTAGGGCAAATAAAACGCAAATAATGAAACTAGATTCATGTGGTTCAGCCCTTTTCCTCTCCTATCTTCAACATCTTTGTGACATTTCTCAGATGGCTGATAAGAAAACAAGGGTCAAAGTGTCAAGAAAACAGAGGTTGTTTCCTTTGAATCAAATACAAGAAGCATCTTGCAGCTTTCTCATGGCTCAGCCCAAACCAGAAAACAGCTGAACATCGCTCAGAGGAGACTAAAAGGTGCTGCCTGCAACGGGAGGCACCTTCACAAAAATGTATCACATCCGTTATCTCCTTTCGCCATTCTTGAAAGCCTGGACCACCCTATTTTTTTTACATGATCTGCTGTTTTGCCTATACTAGACCATTTCTCCCACTACAGGAGAGCTGCCCACGTGGTTCCTGTGTAAATATATCCCTGGCTTATCTACTGGAGGTGGAAAAGGTTTCCCTGAAAGAGTTGCTGCTTGCACAAGCAACCCACCTGGCAATACCATTTGCCATGATCTTTCCACCATAATACACTGCTTCATGTCCGGGCTTTATACCTAGAATATCGGCTAAGAACAATGAAATTCAGGCTGTTGGAACCAGGAAATCTTAAGGATAAATAACAAATGAGGCTTGGAGCAGGATGGTTTGCTTGGAAGGAGAAAGGAAGCAGATTAGACCAACTGACAAAATGTGAGCTCAGGAAGGCAACTGCAAAAGGTTGCAAGGACAAAAAAAAGTTTGGTTTTTATTTTTTAATCCTTTTATTAAAAAAAAACACAACAACAAAAAACAACTTCGCCAAAAAAAAGAAAAATCTCTCTGGAAAAAAAAAAAAAAAAAAAAGGAAAAAAGATAAACTATGTAGGGCCTCTAAGTCCTTTAAGAAAAATAAATAAAAAAGCACGAATCTAGAAGTAAAATTAATAATTCTGCTAGATAGTGTTGTCACGGATACAATAAAAATACTGCTTTTATGAAAAATAATCTTTTCCCTTGCCTTGTCCCCTGCAACCTCCTTCTCTGCTCAGCAAATAATACTCATGTCTCAGATAATTTGTAAAAATACAGTAAATTCAGAGCATATTTTTACGAGGTAAGATTTATCCTGCAGCTTCTTCTTTTATTTTAAGTCTTTCAAATGGCTTGCCCAAGAACTTACCATTTTTTCCAGCTGGTTATATTATTTTTTTGGTACACTGATATTCAACACACTGGTCTCCAAGACCAGTAGTTTTGGAGACCAGGTTCTCCACAGAGGGGTGTCTTACAGCTTGAATGATCAAAATACTGAGCAAAGGAGAAGAAATCTTTTGTTCTTCCTCTGAAGTTCTCAAAGCTGCCACCAGCCTGACCACACATTTTGGGGCTCAGCCCAGTGATGGGTTGAGGCTCTCTAGATGAGGTTCTGCATGAGGACACCACACATCATGCTGCCTCAGTGGGGACAGTTATTAACAACTGTCAACGACGCTGCTACCTAATTGCCTAAAGGATCTTCTAAACTGCACATCTAGAGACCAAAATTCTTCTTATTATTTATTTTAATTTTTTTTCCTAGGAAAGAGAAAGCCTTTCTGCAAATCTTTCAGTGTGCTTGGCTGTGAGGGCACATTTGTCCTCAATCACACACAGTCACACAAACACATGCAGGTACAAGGCCCAGATCCACAAAAAAGAAAAGCACCCAGAGACCTAAGGGTGCATTTCAATGTATTCCAACAAGAAAGCCAGATAGAGAAGATTTTCGCTGTTCCATTTTTAAATATTTAAATGTCACAGGAATACCACAATACTACATAAAATATATAAAGGAAAAGACTTATAGTCTACTGGCCCTAATATTTGAGTATCAGCAATAAGCACTTAACCTAAAGAGTCCAACAGTGGTTGGCCAGAGTGTTCCCTTGTCACCTTGCATCTGGTGGTGAATATTCGTGCTGATGTCTATCTTAGGTGGCCTGAATTAGCAGTCTGCACATCCTGTATATTCTGCAAAACCTTTACAGGGCTACTTCAGCTTCCCAGTCAAGGAACAAACTTAAATGCCTTCAATTATTCACCACCCTCTATAAAAGGAAAATCTTCAGGATTTGATATTAACATTTATTAACCGAAACAAGTCATTATTCTATGTTTTCTGCTAGAAATATTTTTAACCTTTATCGTTAACCCAAAGGTGTTAAACTTAACTTGAAGAACTTATTGCATCTGGCAGAAGAAAAAAAAAAGCCCCAAACTCGAGCCCTCTCTTTTCTTTTTTGACTGCGATTGGTATTGACCTGCTAAGAAGAAATGTGTTTACTGGCAAGAACTGGCCTTTTCCAGAAAAATGTAAGCCTGGTCTTTAATTCTTTGAAATTTGCCTCATCATAAACATTAACAAACGGGTACATATTTTACTAAGAAATACTGATTTCTTAACAAAAGTTGTGAAGTGGCCAAAAGCCCTTGGAAGTAAACCAAGTAAACAATCTGTGAGATGGCCAAAAATGTGATTTCTCTCCTTTTCATGTTGTGTGTCGCTGTGTAAGTGCTTGTGAATGTCATGTCTTCCTTTCTTTGAGTTCCTATTTCTTATTTGCAATTGTTGTGGCAAAGAAACACTAAAGAAACGAGTTGTGCATTTTGTTTGACGGGTGCTGAGGTCTGTGGTCATCCTCACCTCCTTCGGAGAAATCTGCTAAGCAAGTATCATCCTTTCTGACACTGCCATGGTTCCTGCAAGACAAGAGCCTTCACGGAAGTTTAGGTCCAGGCTGCAGAGACCCTTCTGAGCAGATTTTAGCAGAGTTTTGACCAGGAGAGACCCAAGCACGGTGTTACCTATCTGGCCAACTCCTTCTACAGATCCATAAGCAGTGCTGTGAGCCCCAAGAGGTGCATTCCTCACAGAAGGACCGTTCCTGGGCAAAGTCACAGAATTGCACAGAACAGTTGAGGTTGGAAGAGACCTCTGGAGATCATCTAGTCCCTGCTCAAGCAGGGACAGCTGGATCCCTTTGCAGTGTCCAGATGCCCTTTGAATACCTCCAGGAACGGAGACTTCACAACCTCTCTGGGCAACCTAACCCAGCACTCAGTCAACCTCACAGTAATAAAGTTTTTCCTCATGTCCAGCTGAAACTTTCAGCAGTAGCTGCTTTAAATCATCCTCTTCTCTGATTTAAATCATCCTTGGCCACAAGCAAGAGCTACTGAGAGTTCACACAGACATGAAACTTGCTGAACATCCAATGTGCTGTTTGAGCCAAGGTGGGAGGGTGGGTCTACAGGGCTTTCCAGAGTCCCGGAAATCATGAAAATATCTTCCGAGTGCTGGACTAACCATGTTAGCTCACCATGGCTGCCGTTGCTGAGACCACCAAAATGTACCGAAGGACCAACGCTATATTAAATCTGGAAGTAGCTCTAGGGAGTCTACCCCTTCCCACAGTGTGCACTGGCTTTTGCTTTGCTCTTCAGTAGGATGAAGTAGCCAAGCGCAAGACCTGAGCACTGACCCACGAGTGTCAACATCTTCAAAACAAGGCAGCTGGAACAGGGATCACTTTAGAGGGATATTGCTTCTGAGCGAAAGCCTAATTTTTGTCTTAGAGAGGACTGAGAGCCTGGGAGATTGATGCTTGGAAGTATCATGGATCGGTCTCTATTTTGGCTGGATGTGCACAGGGAAGGATTGTGCTGCATGGCAGTAAAAAGGTTGCACGGAAAGCGCTGAGACCTGCTTCTTTTTGTGGTGTGCATTCGTCTGTCTTCTGTGGGGTTTCATTTGCCCTGGTAAGATCCACGTGAGTCTCTGACCGATGGGACTTGAGCACCACTGTTTGCTCAAGTACAAGCGGTTTCTGCTTTCCTGTCATGCTGAAGATGACCTAAATTTTATCTCTGTATTTTTTAACTCTGCAGGTAAAAGTCTGAAGTCACCCAGGTTGACCTGAGAGCAGCCAATAGCCCCTGGCATTGAGGCAATTGCACTCGGCAGGGAGCATCAAGTGCCTTTTTCCACTCTCCACCATGGGCTGATGCGCAGGGAGCACATCCAGGTCCTTCCCACTGTGTTGGGCAGAACTAATCCAATAAAGCTGGCCAGGGACCATGGCAGGTATCACAGTGGTTTGTCAGCACATTATCTGCTGCTATTTTCTGTCTCAGGAGAAGCTAGAGAGCTGCTGCCAGGCAGAAGACCACAGTAACCCAAGTGCCAGGCTTAATGTGGATATCCTGGAAAAGTATCTTTTATAAACAAACGCAGTGCACAGAAAAATTGTCCATGCGCCTGTTAAACTAAGCAACTGAAATGAGTTTCTAATTGGAAACGTATGAATAGAGCAGTTTTGGGGATCTTCTCTGCGAGGCAAAGATGGGGAGGTCTGGAAGGGCACATACTGAACCTCCGCTTGCAGGCAGGGACGAGGGTTACACAAGCTCCCTGTAAAAACTTCTTTATCTGCAGCCATTCGTCGGCAATCCTAAATATTGGATATGTTCTCCCCACCATTTCACAATGGGTTTCCTCGGGTTTCTAAGAAGTGTTTTCTAGGGCTGTCATTCAGCATATGAGGAAAACGTGCGAACGTGATGCACACTCAGTTCTTTCTCTTGGTCATTTGCCGATTATAGAAAAACAAGATATCACTTAAGCACATGCCCTATGCTTCCCTAACCCTTTCCATCCAATATCTAAGAGCATATTACAAACATGGAAGATTTTACCAGTGTTTCAAAGATCTCTGCTTGGGGGAGTACACTGCTATCAGTGCTATAACGTCAGGAAGATATGTTTTAAGGAGCAGTATGAAATCCCACAGAGAGTAAATGGCAGTACATCTTAGTGCCTTACAGTGCCTTATAAAGACATTATTCTGTCTCTGTCTAGTAGGCAGAACTACTCTTTTCCAGTATTACAAATAGAGAAGCTAAGGAAAGGAAATTGGGCGAAGGAATTAAAAAAGATGAAACGACAACACTGCTTTAAATCTGGAGCTTCAGATCAGCATTTTACCATTTTCTATGGCATAGAACAAGTCAAATAAATTCCTTGTTGCCTGGTACTTTCTACAGCTCACGAAAGCCAAGCGCTGTGGATTTTGCAGATCTTTAAAGTACAGAGGGAAATTCCAGCCAGTGATGCCATACATTGCTCAAAAACCCAGAAAGGTGCAGAAAGTGCTGTTAAGACATGCCATGAGTGATTTGGAAAGGGACAGAAGCATAAACCGGATTTGCTGTCCTCGTTTCAAGAGCTTGCTGCCAAACAGGGGTTTACAAAGAAAGACCTCTGGAGATTTCTCATACTTTTTGGCTTGTTCTCCTGGTGTTCGTCTTAACAGAAATCAGCTGTTCTCCTTCTCACTTGTACAGTATTTGCAGAACAGAGTTGAGCATCTGGCCTGGCTATTATTAAAAATCCCGAGAACATCCTGCTCTGTTAGGAGAACACCACTGCTGGCAACACAGGGACAAAGATCATTTGCATCCACGATTCCAGGGATCTGCCCAGATCATTCACTCTATTTTTCCTCTCTGCTTCTCCCCTCCCTCTGCGGACAGAGCCATGGCCCTGCTTTCCTGTTTCCCGATGTTTCCTAAGCTGCCTTGTATGGCCCTGGAGCTGGGATAAGCCCTGTGTTTTCCTGGGAGCCGCTCTCTTGCAGTAGTTGGATGCAACAGGGTTGTTTTAAGCTACTTTGGACTTCTTTGTTTCTTTTTTTTTTTTTCTTTCCAAGGGAGGAAATGAAAGAGTAAACAAAGTTGTGTGTGCCGAGGGGAACGGGAGGCACTGCCTCTGTGTTTAGGCTCCAACTTTATTTTTAAAAGTGCTCTAAAGTTGGAGCCTGTAGGAATACCAGCGAAGGGGTGGAGACCAGAAGCTGCTGAGCACTGGACTCCCGTTGACTTGCAGCAAGGTTGTAAAGCCCCATGCCACGTTGCTTTCCCAACTCAAGGCCCAGGGAAGCAATATTTTGCATCCAGGGCCTTCAGGGTGGTCGGGAGAAGAAGCTCTTCCCTAGGAGGACCACTGGACCTAGGAGCACTGCTGAAGTGCCATGCTTGGAAAACTTCAAGGCTTGGCTAGAGGAAACCACCACCGACCGGATCCAATGGTGGTGCTGGAGGCAGTGGTAGGACATTGGCCTGGGTGACCTACAGAGGTGGCTTCCAACCAACATCCCTGTGAGTCTACGCAGACAACAGTGACATTCTAGAGTTCAGAAATGCCACCACCGGGCTGTTAACAGCGGGACTCCAGTTGATCCCCACGGGTTTAATCACCGGCCGCATTTGGCCTCGCGGTGAACATTAATCGCTGACGAGCTACCGCGGTCTATCAGCTTGAGCAGGGCTTGTTTGCTTTTCCCTAAGTGCAGGGACATCCCGCGAGCTCCAGCCGCTCATCACGCCGCTCCTGGCGAGCGGCCGTGGCCAAACGGCGGCTTCCCCGCTCGCAGCCCGAGTGATATCGGCCTTTCCATCCTTTTTTTCTTCCCCTGCCCACCGCAAATCCAGAGCAAATCTGTTGAGACAGCACAACTTGGCCTTAAGTCTGCATTGTTTTTTCACCAGATCAGCAGTGTGGAAACTGGGTCAATTTTTCTAAACATGTGGTTTTAGAAATGTGCTGTTTAAAGGGACACTGTCCAATGGCGTGAGACCAAAATTAGATTTGTAGTAAAGAAAAAAAAATGTTCAAAGCTTTTTGTAAACACTGAATCCTTGGGACACACTGACCAAATACGAGAATAGTAACTTCCCTGCTTTGCGTTTGGGGAAACTGAGGCATAAGGAGTCCAAAGCTGCCTGAAAAACCACACACAACAATTTCCCCCCTACAGAACCAAAGCTAATTCACGTCGTCTTTACCAGTTATTACCAACAAAATTGTAGGAATTTTGTTTTGTTTATCACCCGAACTACAACAGCAACATGGGCGAGTACTGTGGAAGGGTGAGATAAATGGTCCAGCTGGGTGAAAGAGGAGAATTAGTCAGCGATGAGGAAGGGAGACCCCTTTCTAGTCCTATATATTCTTTTTTACTTTTACTTTAAGCCCAGACTAAGGTTTTTGTGAAGGCTGCTCCATAAAAATGGGCGGTTAGTAGACTGTGCTAGTAGGCTGCCCAGGAATGGATTTCAGCCCCAAAGAGGGATTAATTTACCCTATAAGCAATGGGCTCGGAAGTGCATCACCCTGCCCAAGGCCACTGGGCAGTACATGCCAGTCACTGGAATATGAGCCTGGGGTTATTTCCTTCTTTCTGCCAGTAAATAGCTCAGTGGATTATTTTATTTGGTGCTAACGCAGGGCTTGGTGCTGAGTAGTGAGGTTGGCCCCTGCTCCATCGCTCTCCCCCCTCTCCCCAAGAGCTTGTTCCAGGTGCAGAAAAGTCTGGTTTAGGCCAGTGGCTGCCGACACGTGGTTTCTTTGAGACCCTCCAGGGCTGCTCGCAGCCACAGGAAATTAAAAAGTTAAAGCTGAGGCCAACAGGGAGAAGCCGAGCAAGACATTGCCCATGTTATGTTAGCACTGGGGACCAGCCGAGGTCTGACACCAGTGACAGAGAGTTGCCCTGCGACCCCCTCCCAGAGCAAGAGCAAGAGGCTACTTGGTGGCACTGAAGGTTGAGGAAGCCAATGATGGTAGAAGTCGGTTGGGATTTTATCTCCTAAGTGCAATTAAATGTTGATCTCAGCCCCACCACGATGCTCCATCCTAAGTTAGTTAGATCCTGCATGGAAAGGGATGCTAGAGAAAGAGCAAATATACACAGAGCACACACACATCCACTTGCCCCAGCACTGCGCGGTCCTCCGAACTGGCCCAAGCAGCTCGTTTTGCTGCTGAAGCTGTGAGTATGAGATGCAGAGATGGAGAAGCAAAGCACTAGCCAGAGCCCGAACATAGTGCATGAGAGGGAAGCACGGGGGAGCTGCCATGAGGTCACCTGATATCAAGAAAGGGGAAAGGGGCCAGGTACCAGCGGGAGAAAGAAGGATCATGGTGACTCCTCAATCCCCTGCCCATGGTCATGTTTCACGCTGTCAAAGCTACTCCTGTGGCCTGATATACCGTGTAACTCCTATGGTCATACAAGCAGGTTTTAGCTTGGACAACCTGCAGCAGGATGCTCCACAGCTGAATTCACACAATAATTCAGGTGGGAAGGGACCTCACTGGGTCTCCAGCCCAACCTTCTGCTCCAAGCAGGCTCAGCTATGGGGCACAGCATGTTGCTCAGAGCTTTACCTGTCTGGCCCTTGTAGACCTCTATGGATGGAGGTTATGCAAGTTTTCCAGACCACTATTTTACTGCTTGACCATCCTAATAGTGAAAAATTGTTTCCTTGAATGAGCTCGAAGGATTAAATTAATCCTCCTTCATGCCCCAACTAGCTGAGATGGGTTACCCTGCTGACCAGAGGTCAACAGAATATCTTTGCACTCACGTTTATCACGTAAGATCTCCTAAAGCTCTGAATATAGCAACACACCCCAGAGCATTCACTGTCCTGCTTGGCTCTTTGCCATGGGATGAAACTTCCCTAAGTGAGGACCTGGGTTACATGTTGGAATGAAAGTGCCTTTGAAAAGTCCCAAACATCATCTCAGTCTTCAACCAACCCGCACCAAGTGTGTAGGTCCACGTTAAAATGAACAGCGCTCACGTAACTACTGCCATTTCACATTTCCTCCTTAAGCTTCAGAGCTGATGGCTTCTTGAAACCAACAGCACCTCGGTTCTCTCTGTGCAGACTTGCAAAGTATCTAAAAGGGATAAGAACTTACTATGAAATCAAGCATGAGCTTGCAGACAACTGCTGTCACTTCCTCTCCTCCTGAAGACCGCTGAGTGAACTTAACGTCACCGTCACTAGCTCCAGGTCCTACCTCTGACACCAGGCAGAGGAAGGACTTGCCTCCTCCTCAGTCTCCTCCCTCTCCATATATCTTTCTCTACTTGGCAACGTGTTTTGCTTCAGGCCATGCAAATCACGCGATTATCTGCAACCGCATTCCTCAGGTCTGACCAGGCGGAGGTGGGAACAGTGCAACCCCGGCCCTGCAACAGCGCCAAAAATCAAAATCCCTCTCGGCTGCTTTGGGAAGCCCTGCCAGCTTTTCTTACACCTCCCGCTCTTCTCCCAGGGCCTTCCCGACAGCAGGACGGCTCTGCTCGTGGCAGTTGTTAGGTTTCAGAGTCAACAACAGACCAAGATGAATGCAGAAGTTCCCACTTGAAGAAATATTTTCAACAGTGTGCAGACTTGGGAAAAAGCAGCAACATCCGAGATCAGATTTAGAAGGGTTCCTTTATCCTCACTAGGTCTGGAAACTGGTGTTTCATATTTTGTTGAAAACTGAAGCACTGCACAAACTGATGGGGCCAGCGCTGAAGGGCTGGGACCGCGTCCCGCCGCCTACTTATTTTGCCAAGCGCCTGCCTGCTCATGACTATGAGGTGTGTGGCCATGGGGAGACAGCAAAGAAAAAGAAGCAGAGAGGAACATTAACAAAAAAAAAGCCATTTTATTGAAAATGAAATTCAAACTTCAAATTAATATTACAATCATGAGAAAAATGCCAAACAATTCAATTTACAGTTGCAACATACAATACAAATAGTCCCTTTGAAGTTGAAGTAAACTGATCCACAATCATCGTCTGTGGCACAAAGCAGAATGTGTTTGTACAATATGTGCATGAAAAGCAAATCTCGGGCGACAGCATTTGAAAAAAAAAAATTAAAAAAAAAATTAAAGCTTGTATTTACACAAAATGCTACAAATATTTTGTTCCAGCAGAAATTCAAGACTGGTAAAGCGTATTTAACAACATCAACAAAAAAAAATGGAATGTCACTCATATTACCTAAAACAAAGTTACTGTAAAAGTATGGTTTTGGCTGATATGGTTAAAAGTACGGCATTTAAAAAAAAAAAAAAAGGAAAAAAGCAAAGAGTTATCTGTAAACATGGAAGTAAACAAACATCTAAAAAAAAAGTCCTCAGAAAAGAATGTTAAAATGAAATGCGTTATATTCAAAAACAATAAGAGATGGGGGGCGGGGGTGAGGGCTCCGTGGATCTCGCTCGCCTGGCTGCTACACGGGTGGGTTATTGCTGTCGTCGCTGGCTCGCGGGTCTCACCGCGCGCGCTGGTGCCAAAGTGCAAAATTCTCCTCCTCCCGCGTCCTGCCCCGCGCGCGCGGCGAGGGGAGCGGGGCGTCCTCCGCACTGCGAGAGGGGCCTCGTGTGCCGCGAGGGCATCTTGGGGAGGGGGTAACAGAGCTGGAAAGGAGCGAAGGGTTTGGTGAAAACCCTGCGAGGCTCCCGCTGGAGCGCTGGGGTTGCCGCCTGCCGAAGGAAAGGGCTGGGGCGCCTGCATGAAGCTCCTCTCCGGAGATGCTAAAATGTCACACGCTCTTGTGAGGTTGGTTAACTACCTAGCACCGCGTTCCTCTCTATCTTCTTCCTCTTCATTTTATTTTTTAAAAATTTTTTAAATTTTTTTTTTCCTTTTTTTGCCTCCTGAAATCCTGAATCGGGAGCGTTCCCAAGTGAACTCGGAAGCGTTGGCAAAAAGCTCGCCTGTGTTCCATGGCCGCGTCAAGCCTGGCCGGCTTCCCCAAGGCACCGAGGGGCTCGGGGAGCACAGGGCCCGCTCCGAGGCAGCGGGTGGCACCGGGAAAGCCCCGTCCGTGGCCTCGGACGTGGCTCGAACCGCGTGTGACCGTCTGTCCCGACCAGGCTGGCTCCATAAAAACAAAAGCGGGGCCACAAACTGAATTGTGCCGGTGCTGATCTGCTCTACGCTGGATTTACCCAGAAATGACCAAACAAACAAAGAAGAAGCAAGTGCTTGAATTTTACAACAAAGTCTTTAAAAAAAAAAAGGAATAAAAAAAGAAAAGAAAAAAAAAAGACGACTCTGGGTTGCTGCCTGCAGCCACTTTCGACACAAAAAAAAAAGCACCCTAAAAATTACTTAATATGCATACAGTAAACCTTAAAAAGCCCTTCTCAGCAATAACAAATAATGTACAAATATAGTACCTTTTATTAAATAGGAAACAGCTTGCACTGGCAGTACATCTTTTTCTCTTGCTTACTAAACAAATAATAAAAGAAAAAAAGAAACCCCAAACAAGAAAACAAAAATAATAAAAAAAAAAGAACTGAAATGTGTAACCAGACACTGGCTTTTTAAGTGCTGCTGAGACCGACACACGTATTTTACAGTTACAGACACGCGGGCACTGGTGCGCTTCAAGCCACCACGAGCCGCCAATAAATAGATTCAATTACAGCTTCCATCTTTGAAGGAAAACTAAGTATTAGCAAAAAAAAAAAAAAAAAAAAGTGTCTTACTTAGACTTTAAGCATACTTGGTATACAACCTTTAGAAGGCAAAGACTTTTTTTTTCTTTTATTTTTTCTTTTTTTTTTCTACTTTTTGGTTTTTTTCCTAAGGAATGGCACAAACTGGAGGCCAAGAGGGAGCTCCCAAGCAGGAGCAGGTCAAGGGCAGCCGGCATCAGGTCTGGCCCTGGCCATGGGCACCGGGGTGCAATTACCAGTCTCCTGTGCCCGGGAGAACCCACAGGGATCCTCAGCTCTGGAGCGGGGCTTTGGCATTTAATGCTCAGGACCCCTTTGCATTTAATGCTCGGGACCCGCGAGGCCACGGCGGGACCGTGTCTGTGTCTCCCTTCCCTCCCCGGCTGGGCAGCCCAGCGGTGCCGCCGCCTGTGCGTTTTTTAAAGCACAGCTGGAAACTTTGATGGAAAAACAAAACAAGAAAATAACAGAAAATAAAGCAAAAAAACCCTGTCAACATTCAAATCACATTGCCAAACAGAACGTTTTAAACAGGAGTGTTTGCGAATTTCCAAGCAAAATCCTGGGAGAGGAAGAAAGCAGGTGAAGGTGGAAACCCCTTCATCCTTCCTACTGTATTTTTTTTTTCCAGTGTCTCCACAACTATGGATTAAAAGGCAAGACTGCATTGAAGGCAACCAGAGAGCTAACAAAATAGTAAATAGTTTGAACACGCTATTTCCTTCATAAGTTATACAAAAAGGGTCCTGCAGCCCAAGCCATGTGATGCAGAGGAGCTTGGGTTGGTTTCGCTGATTTTAAATCCCACTGTAAACTGCTTCGCACTGGAACTGCTTTTAGAGGTGGCTGAAGGCTTGATGTTTACACCATTGCGGAAATGTAATAATTAAAAAAAAAAAAAAAAAAAAAAAAGAAAAATACTTTTAGAGACCGAAGTCAATATATCATTACATTAAGAAACGTTTAAAGGGTCCAAATGTCATTAAATAATTATAAATATTCTTTTAAAGTTATATGATGATTCATGTTAGCAAACAACCTCAAATTTTACACATTTATAATTTAAAAAGAAAAATAAAAAAAAAAAGAACATAGCCGAACACAAATACTATGTATACCAGTCTGGCTCTAGTAATATATATTGCCATTTTCATATTTTGCATAAGTAACAAAGTTTTGCTTTTTATTTTTAAGAGGATTTGGTTTCTTTATTTGTAGTTTTTGGTTAACTGCACGAAGGCAAAAGCAATGGAGGCCAAAGCAAAAAGGAAACTCCAGGGTTGTCTATCTTAACTCCTTCTCTCGAAGTACCCCAAAGCAAAACGAGAGGGAAAAACAAAAAAGGAAAAAGGAAAAATTGATGAACACAGAGATGCTCCAACTTTGCAGCAAGGCTTGGGGCTGAATTTGGGCGTAGCTCTTTTCATCAGAACATATCAAGGCATAGGGGAGGCAACTTGCTCTTTGCCCGCCTCGTTACGTGCACCCATACAAGCCAGCTGAATTGCACCACGCCGGGGAGCAGGGCCCCATACGTCATGTGATTGCAGCTGTGTCTGGAGTTCATGTTCTTTTCTCTTTTTTTTGGAAAAAAGGGACAAACAAAATGGCCCATAGCCTTGGTCTTGCATCACTGTGTCTCTCCTCCCAGCCAGGGAGGCTGTTCTCTCCTCCTTGGCACAAGAACTCACTATTTAGCACGATGCTCTAGTCAAAAATAAAGAAAATGGAAAAAAAAAAGGAGGGGGGTATTTTTTTTTGCATGTGAAAAGTACTTTTTTAAATATAAAACATGATAAAATGGTTCTGAGAAAAATATATATATATATATGTGCTTTGATCCACATAATCTGAAACACGGGTCGTGGTGGTGTGTTGGTTACTCTCCCGTTATTTATGGCCATTATCATCCCATCTACACAGTTGCACATATCAGTAAAACCTACTTGAAAGAAAACAAAGCCAAAAAAGAAAACCCCCAAAATAACCAGGCACTTTGTAGTTAGTCGAACGTTTGTGTTTTGTATTTTTGTTTGTTTTTTTTGGCTCGCGGAGGTCGGGCTGGGCAGGAGCAATCTCAGTACGGCCTCCAAACGGACTCATCCATCCTGCCACTAGAATTCAAGACGGTTGGGGAGCTGCTGTGGCTGCCATCTGCCTCCACCCCGTCACTCTGGTTGGGCAAGTTAGGGTTTAAGAGCGTGCTGCCGTTGGCCGCCGTGGTGCACGGAGGAAGCATCCGGGAAGGGGAGCGGTCCCCTCCCGGCACCATGGGGAACTGGTACGATCCCGACGAAGTGCCATAGTAGAGATATGGAGTGCTGCTGGTCTGGAAAGGTCCACTTTGGTTTTGGGAAGAGCCGGGGTAGGGTGGTGGCAGGTAGGTGTGGTAGTGAGTGGTTGCGGACATACCCAGTGACATGCCTGAGGTGACTGGCGGTGTATAGGTAAAGGTAGCTGGATAGTGCATTCGAGGGTTGGAGAAGCGGCTCTCAGTGAGGGATGAAATGCTTGTGAACTGCCTGGGATCTGAAAATGGGCCCAGCTCTGAAGCACCTAAAAAATTATAACAAAAGACGGGGGAAAACAATTCTGTAAATACCGGTTTTGTTTTTAAGCAAGAGCCAATAGCTGTTTCTTTTTTTTTTTTTAAAGAAAACCCCACTTCTTTTGGCCCCCAAAGGAATAGCAGATCATAGCACACAACACATTGCAAGGAGTGTATACCTGTTGCCTACAAGCGCTGGGCCGAACAGGTCCCTGCTCTGACCGCACCGATGCCCACGGAGGCAGCAGCGCTGCCAACCCGGAGTGTTCCCAAGCCACGAGCCCGGCCCACAAAAAAAGCCACGGGATTTTCTCAAAAATCAAGAGATTTAAAGAAAAAAAAAGAAAAAAAGGCAGATATAAAGGTTGCTTTCTGTTTGGTTCACCCTCTGGCCTGTGAGCTCTGAGGGTGCACGCACGTTGTGGGCATTTTGCTAGAGCCTCTCCAGAACCTCGGTGGGGATTTGGGCGAAAGCTGAAGTTCACGTCTATGTGCACAGAGGTTCAAGAAAAAAACAAAGCTTTGGGGCAGCTAGCAACAAAAGTGCCAGAATTGGCAACACCGAGTTCGCTGCACCAGTGACTTTGGTGGGTTTCACCAAGGTGCGACTTCCCATGGCAGCTCCACTCGCTCCGGTGAGGATCCGCCCAGCTACCTTCCTATCTGCAAAAGACACTGCTTGTTGCAGCCAAGGAGGATCAGAGTGGGACAGGCCACGGGGCTGATGATAGGAAAGACGCAGACTGCACTTTGCAGGGCACCGTGTGGAAGTTACAAACCCGACACTCATCCCGTCGCTGCAAGACGTTGCTTCTGCGGCCGAGGGAAAGAGCACAGAGTTTACGGCTCCCGAAAGCGCCTGGATGGCAACGCTGCGGATCTGCTTCTGAAGCAAAACAGGGGCAGGTGAGCTCAGCTCGCCTCCTTTCTAATCCCACATCAAACATGCTAAATTCGGGAGCAGAACTGGAAAGCCGACGGTAGCAGCGCGGGGAGCTGCTGTGGAGCCCGCGGTGTGGAGAGCAGCAAAACACGACGCCAAAAGCCCACGACTCCGGCAAACAGGGTGTGGGAAAGGGAGTAAGGGGAGGTGGGAGGAAAAGTCGAATAGAAAAGCAGCGCGCAGAACGGAGGCGACCTGCAGCCAGTATGCAGGAGGTAGCTGTCCGTGGAGTTGGAAAAAGCAGGGTTGAAATAAAGAGAGGAAAAAAGGAAAAAGGCACGAAACGCAATCGGCCTTTCCTGCTCTTCTCCGGTGACACTGCCTCGGCTTCCCACTCCTTGGGTTCGCCCATCTCTTTTGCCAAAGAATATCAAATCTAACCCACTTAACAGGAAAGTACAGGGACTTCCAGATGCCAAACGGCTGGTGCCCAATGGTGCAACCAACGCTCAGGGCACCGGCAGTGCAGGCGACATCGGGCAGCACCTAAAAGTGATGGAGGGGCAGAGCCTGGAGGCATCTCAGGGGGTTGAGGCTGAGAATCGGGGCGACGTCCAGCCAAGAGTCCAATGGGAACAGCTGGAGATCCGGGCATGGTAATCCAGCTTCGCAGGAAGCCCTGCAAGGCCCGAGTTGCAACCCGCACTAAAAGCCCGTTTCTGCCGCCAATGACAACGTGATTACGACTCCCTTTATCTGGAAGTGAATCAGTGACCTAGGGGTGAATGGGGCTGTCTCCATTATCGAGCCCTCAAACCATAACACTCTGGAATGTAATATAACTTGTACCTTTATAGCAAACACTCTACTACTTGATGCAACTTCTTTCGTTCCCAACTGCAAACAATAGCCAGGGGCCATACCACCCAGATTCAAAGCTGTAATTTTGGAACGCTATCCTTTATATTGTGAACAGGTCTGATACGTATCTGGAAATATAAGGTTAGAGCATAATTTCCCCAGCTGTTCAAAAGGCTGAGTTTCAATCTGCTACTGCTTACGCGCTTTATTTTTTTTTTTTTTAATTGTTATTGCAACTCTCCCAACATGAACAGAGTTGCTCTTAGTTTACCCTGGTAGAAGCCAAACAAGCCTTGAAGAATCAAAGGCAGAATGAGGATGAGTGTGAGGGTGTAGAGCACCGGTACGATTTGCCTCTTTGCAACCGATCCCCCTTTCCTTTAAATGAAAAAAAGCCCAACACTATCAACACAGATTTACCTGTGTAAAACAAGGGCTCGATCCAGATATTATCCAGATGAGTGTTGCAAAGAGCTCGTGCTGGTGTTGCACAAGTCAGCATGTTCTCAGCTCCCTCGGTATTTCTAACGTGGGCTGCAGACCTCCTTCCGCAGTCTAGTAAACCCACACTTGTTTCTTTTTACGGGGGCTTATAAAGTACAGTCCTATTTACCCAAAGGCCAAATAACCCTCCCCTATCTCGCTCTGCCCCACTCCTGCGCGCTCACTTCACCATCCGCCAAACACCCTTTGCTCTCTTCACGTTTTTCCTGCTTTCGGTTGCAGTTTGCTCCTTCCTCACCCATCTGCAGCCCCGTTGTGTAAATGCAGTTTTTTGGAGGCTGAGCAGGGCAGGTTTCCACTCACCCCTCATTCCTATTCTAAAAAAACTTCCCCGAACAAGCCTAGAAGCTTTTAAAACCACAAACCCACAGATTTTTGCCTTCCTCATTACTATGTAATCGCAGCACTGCTATTCCATCCTCCTCCCCTCTCTACGCTACCTCCTTCTCACGTGTTAAGGTTGACTTAGGTTCTAACCTGCACACCCCAGATGCATATTCATTTATACAAGTATAGCTCTTTGCTGGGGCATAAACAGCTCTCCTGGGTATGTAGCCCATCTCTGTATCTGTTCTTGCACATAATTGGCAGTGTCGATGGGCAATCCAGTAACATGCAAGTGCAAGTAAATAATTTATTTATTCCGCTCCCCAGCGGGATTAAAGATTTATGCTAATTTTTCCGCCGTCAGAGCAAGAACATGGTTTGCATCTGTGACTTCCCGCTCTCGTGATCACTTATATTTAACTGGTGCAGCCCAGCTCCTCTGCTCCGTTGCGGCTGCAGAATTGCCAAGGAAGAAGAAAAGAGCCTTTCTTCCACACTACCAGAGAAAGAAAACAAACAAACCCTCCCAAAATCCCCAAAACATGGAAACAAGCAGCAAATGGACTTCTTTTTCCATACAACTGGACCGGTCCGTGGTGCTTGTCAATACAAAGGCAAAAGGGACCCTTTTCAATCAAATTATTTACATCTGCAGGCGCACAGGGCAAGCTGCTTTAAATCTCCTAGGCAGATTCCTCCCTGGTGTAACCTGGTACTCAAGTTTTCTCAGAGATAGGCATTTAGAACAGAAATGTGGTAATGCTAATATGCCAATATATATGCTAACAAACTAGACTGAAGAATACTGCTCTAGTGTGTTTCATATTTAGAATAAGAACAATTAAAATTCCATGTGGTTTCACTTATTTTGATGCAGAAGCCTCATTAAAAACCCTAGACTTGGGAATTTGCCAGCAGCAGCCTGGTTTCGTGTTCACGCTTAAAGCACCACGTTACCTGTTGCACCTTTGCAGCTGCGCCGGTCACAGCAGATTGCCTGCCCTGGCCATTTCTCTTTTGCAGTTTACAGATGCCAGCTCATGCCAGTTAATGTTCATTTCTCAATTAATAAATGGTGCTTGTGGTTTACAGAAAATAAGGCAACAAATTTCTGCCAGGTTTACAGCACTTGGGCCGATCACTTCCAATTATTAGAGACCATAATGTACTGTGAGGAGGTTAACTCCTTATGGGTACAGCAAGCTGACATACACTTCCAGGGGTTACAGGATGATTTGATAACTTAGAATACTGCAGTTTGCTGGAATTTGGTTATTTTGGAGGGTCTGGATATGGCCAGATGAAAAAAAAAAAAAAAAAAAAAAAAAGGTCCCTTGCACTTACTGTGTATGTCTGATAGGGAACAAGACATGGAGAGCACATCAAGTCAATGTCTTACTACTAGATGCAAGAAAAGGGAGTGGAGAAGTCACTGAAGAGACTGTCTCAAAGAAATGCAGCTAGACACAGCTAAACATATCACCAGTAGCTTATTTCTTTAATGGTATTTTATCCCAACGATTCGCTTGTGTTTTGGGCAACCTTCGTGGTAAGACTTTCATTGGAATCGATGCTAGATGTTGTGTTCCTTGTTCAGCAGTTCAGGTTGGGTTGGGATGTAGCACAAATTGAACTCCTAAAGTGGATTTTTTTTTTCTTTTCTTCTCTAACATCCATGCCTATGAGTTATGTGTACAGCTTGGATTACTTACAGCAGATACTATCGCCTAGTATGAAGTATGCCACACACTTCACATTATGAGACGATTTTCAGTTTCCTACGGCACTGCCAAACTTTAAACATGCTGGCTGGAATTGTCCATGCTGGGCGTCTGTCTCGGGCTAAATTGTGATTTATGGATTTATTTGTTTTGAAAATTTCAGCTGAAACTCTTCTGCTGGGAAAAATATATTGTTTTACTAATCTTAAATTCTGAGAAGTCTTTCTTTGAAAAGCTGTAGCAGTTCCATGCTTTGAAGCAAGGACTTGAACTTTAGAATAGGAGTGGCTTTTGTGTGAGAGATGTTGCCATGAAAACCCAGCCAAATACGAACAAATTATAAGTATTCTGCCTAAAAATGGGCAGAAGAGTCTGTGCCCCTACAAAGACACTTGCCCGGGGCCTGGAATGGAAGCCAGGATTCCCGAGCCTCAGCATTTTCTGAAATGCCAGCAAATATTTGTGAAATATAGGGACAGCCCTATCTCTTCTAGTGCCAATGCAGACTGAGAATGAAGCCAGCGCTGTAACCCATTGCTCCATTAGCTTGGAGAGGGGAGTCTGCGTAAAAGGGTTTAAAGGATGATAGTCCAAGAGGATGCTGTTATGATAAATACAAAGAGATTTGGAAAGCTTATTTTTTAAATTATAAACAAAAATACATTCAAAGAGTATTATTGCAATGTCAAGAAAAGAAAGTTGGGAAATGTCAGCATTAAAGTTGCTCTTCCACACGTATTTCAGCACAGCACTCGGATGCAGAACGTGCTTGTTCTTTCACAGGTTCCTCTTGCCCACAACCGCATCACCTCTAGGGACGCATGGGAGTTGGGCAATCAAGAGACTGTTGCCTGAATATTCCCAACCTCCAGTACTGAAGAACTCAGGAGAAGTGAACAAGGCCAGGGAGATGTGGCTGTTTTTCTAGATAAAATGGACTTTAAGTTGAACTTTACATGATCCCACTTTGAGACTTTGAAATCTATTTAGAGGACGGTTCCCACCCATGGTCCCTGGCAGCACCTTCCTCCTCTGGTGCCCAGCAAAGGCATCAGCCTCGATGAGCATCGGTGCTGAACTTTCAAGACGAACTCAGCTCTGAACTTAAGGCTTTTTGAGGCTAAATACTCAGCAAAAAAGATTATGCTGTAGGTGATGCAAAAAGGTGCCCTGAATTACACTGCACCCCAGAGCTTGTGTCTCCGGACTCTGGTGAAACAGAGCTCCTTCACTCCTGGCAATATTGCCCTCTCTAAAAAACTGCATAGAAATCCTACGGCACCAATGTTAGAGCAAAGCCCATGAAGAAATTAAGAATTCCTTCTTCAGAGAAGAATTTAATGCTCTGCAATAAGTAAGGCCTGGGGAAATGCAAAGAACAAGAAGAAAACCAAATACTGAGGAGCTGCTTATTAAGTGAGCACTGTCCATCCTGTGCACTGAATGAGACAGGAATCCCGTGGGAAAAGTATCATGTGATCCTGTAATTAAAACCTGTAATATAATGCATAAGCAGAATGCGGCTGATTTAAAGTTGCGCAGCCAACCTAAGTACAGAAGTTTCCCAATTTCTGCACACTTAGTTTTGTAACCCAAAGAATCCTTTGCAACGTGTTGGGGTGGGAGGCAGTAATTATTTGGTGGCGGCAACTTGGTTTCCCCCGAGTGTCCTTTGGCATCGGTGGCAGGGCTCCTCGCTCCCCGTTTGGCTTTTGGGATCACTGTGCCTCACCGGGATGCTCCTACACATGTGTTAAAAAGCCCTTTTCCTCCATTTAAACTGCTACATTCATTAAGTTAAAAAAAAAATTTAAAAAAAGGAAAAGGAAAAAAAGAAAGAAATGAGGTGCTTGACTCCATTTTCCTGAGCTTTTTTCCCCCCCCTCGTCCCCTGATGACCCACGGCGGCAGCAGAGGTGTGAGCTGGCCCCCCTCCTCCCTCCTTGGCCTCGACAAGGTGTTAACTTCAAGGTCTAGCTGGGACCATTTCATCAGCCCCGTTATGGAGCGCGGCAGCCTCGCAAAGCGCCGCTGCGGGACGAAGGGCCGCCTTAACCCCTGCCGAGCCGGCCCGGCGCGGAGGCGACAGCGCGTTGGCACCTCCAATAATCCCGGGTAGTTTTCCGATAGATGTTTTCATGGGATTTACGGCACGGCGCCTGAGCCCTTTGCTGGGAGAAACACCCCATAAATGAGGTAATGAGCATGGACCATTAAAGCTTCGCGCGCACGACAAAGGAGAGTGTTTCCCAGGCAGGGCTGTCTCATGGTTTAGCAGCAAAATTGGGGTTTTTGCATCACCGTAGCCTGGGCTCCCTCACTACCTGCTCTGCTGCCTCAATACGGCTGTTCTGCTGGGGAAAGTGCATGGGAAGAAAGACATCTTCTTGCCGGATGATCCTGCACATCAGCAGCAACATGGACAAGGAGAAATCCTGCCCAATGTGGGGAGAACTAACAGCAAGACCCCTCCGAGGAGGGCGGTTGAGTGTGGAAATGCAGCACGGCAAGCACCGGTGGCCACTGTCCTCTTTATGGGAGTTGCCTTTGGCGAAGCTTCGTTTCTAGGGGAATCTTCCTACAGGAGCCACAGGAGAGGACAAATTGTCACCTGGCAGAAGTGTGTTGGTTTGTGCTTGGGACCCCCAGCTCAGGGATGCCCCTTCACCCACGTGCTGGGGCCTCCTCTGAGGCCTTGGTGGCCACTATTGCATCTCGGCAGCGCTTCTCCCTAGCCGGCGATTCAGGCCGAAAGGAATCGGGTTTGTTTCAAAAGCCCCTGTTTGTTTAAAGTCTTGGGCAATCCGTGCACTACACAGGAAGCGAAAAGAAGATAAAAGCGAATGATGCTTCCTGGAAGTAAAGCCGAGCGCCGCTGCAGCGCCGCCGTGCACGAACGCACACGAGTCTCCTCTGCTCAATTTTCCACAGGTTTTCCTGCCCGGATTCCGGTTGCTGCTGTTTTTCACAAAGCCCTGGAGGGGCCTCGGAGGGAACGTTTGAGGCTTTTCTTGGAGAGCAACCTAAGCGGAGTTGTACGCACCAAGGGGGCGAAACCACAGGGCTGAGATCCGCGACGAACGTGCAGCACCGGGGAGCTGCCACGCTTATATGAGACCTTATATGAGCCCAGCGAACAGCAAGATAATATACATCGGGGCGAGCAGTCTACTTTATTACTCTTTTTTTTTTTTTTTGCAGAAAAATGTGCCTTAACTATCCAGTATAAATATTTGTTTCCAATGTTGTCATGAATTGTACTTTTCCACTGCAACGCAGAAATACCACCCGATCCTCGAGCAGGCGCAAAGAAACGACGTCCCGCAGGGAAAGGCAGGGAGACAGAGAAAGCCCTTGGCGTCTCCCTGAGCCTTGGCCATTGCCACCCCTCCTGCCCCTTTCCCATTCCAAAGGACCTCGGGGACTCCCGCGTGTTGCCTCCCAAGGAAGGGAGGCAGCGGATCGCTTGCCCGGTTCTTGATTAGGAGCGTTTAAGGAAGCTGGGAAGGACGATAACTCTTTGAAACTGGATCTACTGTAGGATAGGAGCCAGCACGCGGGACACGGTGTCTTTCAGCGCGGGCCACACACGGTGCCACTGCAGTCATCTGACTTCTCTGTCACATCCTGAAGCCATTTCCAGCTCGTGTGCGAGTTTGTACTCCCATTTAGAAAGAGGATGGGATATATTGGGAACACACATATGGAAACACTTTCAGGGAATCAGTTTCCATGAAATCCATAATGAGCCAAGTGGCTTCAGATGTGGCAGCGTGCCTCAGATTAGCCAAAAAAAAAGGAGGGGGGGAATTAAAAGAGGAAGAAAAAAGGAGAGGAAAAGGTCTGGTCTGCAGTCCCGTTACGCTATCGTATGCCATGTTGTGTAAAAGAAAAAAAAAAAAAAAAAAAAGGAGGACAAATCTATCCTTTCAGCCTATATTTCAGTTTCCAGAAGGGAGAAAGAAAATAAAAAGCTGCTAATGACTGACGACTACTGAAACGGGGAGCGGGGAGCAGCAGAAGTTGGGAGGGCTTCTTCCTCGCGGCCGCCCGAGCGCAGTGACGTGACGAGTGGCTGCTGGGGATGGGGCACGCAGGGAGCAGGGGCAGCCGGGGACGTGGCCGTGGCGGAGGGAGGCGTGCGGGGACACGCAGCGACCTCTCGGCGCGTCCATGCGCCGCGTCCTCCTCCCGTGGCTGCCCCTCGCGGCAAGCGCCGCGCGCCACACGCCCTCCCAACGGGGCCGTTTGCGGCAGCGGGGACCACCCAGCGCGAGAGGAGCCGTCGCTCAGACCGTCCGACAACCACCAGGAAAACCAGGAGAGCCCCGGCCTGCTCGGCGGCGGGGACGCCGCGAGGCCCCGCGCGCCCCGGACGGGGCCGGAGCCGGGACTGCGCTGGCCGCCCGTGCGCTCGAGCCCGGCCTGGGCTGACTCGGAGCTCCTGCGCCGGGGAGAAGGTCTCCTCGCGAGTTTGCCTTGGCTTGCCTTTCAAAGCGCGCTCTGTATATTTGAGAATACGGCGAGTTCGCCTTTGATTCCAGCCCCGCTCGCAACAATAGACAAGCGAAGATTTCTCCGACGAGCGATTTAAACAAAAACAAACAGTTTGGGTTGCCCGGGCCTTGTGCTCAAAATGCGCTTTTTTTCTTTTCCTTTCTTTTCCTTTTTTTTTTTCTTTTTTCCTTTTTTGTTGCAGAGAAAAAAGCAAATCGTGACGCTTCTGGCAAAAGCTAAAAACGCGCAAATTCAGACACTGCGATTTTTTCCCCCCTCTGACGTGAATGAAATAACATCATCCCCAGAGCAAGAAAAAGCCTCTCTCCTGCTCTCTCCTCCTCCTCCCAATCTAAATGATTCTTCAAAATAACCATTTTCTCCTCAAGTCATGCTTTCGCCCTCAATCTCTGTTCAGTTCCAACACCACAACGTTGTTTTTTTCACTCTTCCTGGGCACTAGGGCAGATGCCTGTTCACAGAGCAGAACACCACGAGGGCGACCACGTGGATCAGGGAGCTCAATACACGGAGAGCTTCTGGATCCCAGAGAGGCCTAGGAAGCCACTGCTGCCTTGCATGAAGAGTTGAGCAGCAGGAAAACACACGGTTGGATAACGTTTTCAAAGATACCACTTAGACTACTCGTAAAGGGAATTTAGGGAAGCTAAGGGTGTGTTCAGATGCCCCTGAGAAGCACGAGATGTCCCCAGCTGAATCACTTCAACGGGGCAGAGCCCGTGTGCGCCGGGGCTAGAGGCGCTTTCTGGACCTGCCTCCCCTCTTAATGTGCAGAGTGGTGCTGGTTTCACAAAATATGGGCTTTCCAAAATTACCCATCAATATTCCATTCAGCAAAAGCAGCGTAAATCCCCCTGTGGATTTACGCATCCCTCTGTGGATTCGGTTCAAACCCAAGCTGGGTTTCTCGCTAAGGTAGGGCAAACTGCTGCGAGCTAAATTTCAGCCCATTATAAACAGCATTGCCATTCATAAGGCTCACGCTAGCCCTGCTTTGAACGCTTCTAAATAGATGCTCCTTCTCCATAGTGTAAGCTCTGAATATGGTTTTTATCCTGCCAGGAAGCCGGTGATGAGAAAGACTCCGTTATTACAGACCTTGGTCTGTTTTAGCTCACATCATAAACATGTTTTAGGTTGTTGGCTATACGATACCTTATGCTACTGCTGTACGCTACCTTATATTGTACTAGCAACTCAAATCACCATTGATGGTCCAAAATCAAGTTAGCGCATGTCAAATAAACCACAGAAAGAGCACACACACACATGGTTTTAGCCCGCGGTAAGTGAGAGACGCTACTATTTTGTGGAAGAGGATTAAGGTTCTTTCCCTCATGCTTGCTACGGGCTGTAGAAACGCAAACCACTACCCAAGCCCAACTGAAGCATGGCCTGTTGTCACTCAGGATGCCTTGACTGCCCTCTCAGTTGGCTTAATTTCCACAGAGCGCTCAGGTAACTTCTGACCAGTTGGTAAAAGACAAATACTATAGAGACTCTACAAGATAACTGCATAATGGTAAACCAGTAGGTTTTGTTTGTTTGAGATTCAGAAAACCCACCTACCCACTGGAGATGTTAAAGGGAGGCACGTTGTTCCCACTGTTTTCTCATTTGTTCTGAGACCCTGGACATATCATTTGATTTTCCCAGCTAAGTTTTGCTTGGTGTGGATGTATTAATGCTCCATACTATTCAAGTGACATCACTTGGGAAACAGCTTGAAAACCTCTGTTTGAAGATGCTCTAAGAGTAATGCAAAACCCACCAAACATATTCTTGATACACTCATCAGCAGATGAAGACAAATGAAGACCCAGATGCAGAAGCTGGTCAGGCCGAGAAGCCAGGCCTTGTGCTCAAACTCCACAGCAGCTGGAACAGTTCCTTGCACAGGCAAGAAGCCTTTCTTAAAAACAGAGCCAAACCAGCCCGGCCCACCTACATTGCCCAGGTCACACTAGGAACCGATTGGGTTTGGATTCTCCTTAAACCCAGCTTCCTATCTAATTTTGGAATCTAATATGATGGCTTCTGACTATGCTTTGGTAGTACTTAGATCCTCCCCTGCGCTCCTTTTCACCCATAAAAAAGTCATGGATTGGCTTCTAGCATGAATCAAAATGAAAACAAAAACAAGCAAAAATCCCTTTAAAGACAGATATTTGAGAGAGGAAGAGGGAAGAAAGGGGAAAGAGAAGCGCCTTTTTCCCCCTGCCAGGATTCTTCTGTGGCTCCTCCAGACCTGCCAGTATCCACATCACAGTTCCCTAGGACTTCCTCCATGGGAGACGCTCTTCCAATGAGGCATTTCATTTCAGGCTTTCGGGTCAGCCGACCTCCTGGTGTTTCTGAGGCATTTGCTTCCTTTCCTATTTGGTAAACCTTTGAGAAGGGCTCATTTTCAGTCCTAGTCCCTAGTCCAAATACCAGTTCTTGCAATGTGTGCCCTAGATGCTATTTAAATGTTTACGCTTTTTCTCACAGAGATTTCCACTCTCTGCCTTCCCTGATAAACCCTCTACAGCTCCACGTCCATTCATCAGTCAAAAACTGCTCTGCAGCCAACACTTCCATTTCATAGCCAGTAGTCTAGTTCAGACACCCAGGGGTATTTTAAATTATTTAAAAATCTCCCATCACTTCTCAAGTGTTTTTCTTGTATTTTTCTGCAATGCTAGTTATGATATGCTTGGTTTTTACGCTCCTTAAAAAAATGAAATCTTTTAATCGCACCTGGCTTGGATTTTTTTCTTCTTTGAGACATGGTTTTATTTTTGTTTTGAGTGGCAGCAATACACGTAACTGGTTGGCCACACTTAACAGGAATAGCTTACAGATATTTCATCCTGTTTCTGTGCAGACAGGCATAGATCACATTATTTCCTGAGGTCTCTGTCCATCTCATAAGGCTGTAAATCTCTAAACTTAGATCAAGATTTAAACCTGCAACTTTGAAAATCCCTATAGTTTGGGGATATAAATTCTCTGGTTTTGTAGTCCATTGGAACAAGGCAAGCACTTTGAGCTGTTCTGAGAAGGTGGATCCTCTCCTGGACAGACCCTTGGTCCCACCTCTTGGGGCTGATCTCAGGTCCCTCTCTTAGGCTTTGATAAAGACACTGACCCCAACACCAACTGGTTCCTGATGCCAGCCCCTTCCTACAAGTTGAAATGAGAAGTTTTGTTCTTTCTTCCATGCTGTCCCTCAAGCTTGGGTGGAGGTGAGTAACTGAAGAACATCTCATTACCCTCCTTCCAGCTCAATTCTCTCCTGTTTGATGCTTACTAAAACCACCACGACTGCTGTCACGTTGACCAGCGATGTTTGGCTCTTTTTGCCTTTCCTCAATTTCATTTGATCAAACTTGAGTTGCACTTCTTAGAGTCAAAGCTCAGAGGGGACAAGGATGATCTTCCGGAGTTTTTTTTTCTCCTCATTCTATAATTGCCTAGTGCCAAACACCACGGGATCTATGGCTCACAGCTCCAGGTGCCACCACAACACAAATAACGTCACCGGCTGCTCTACAAGGCATGGTCCTCAGCAATTCCAGGGACTCCATTAGCCATTCACAGACACAACCATTGCTTTGATCAGTGAATTGCACTGTCTGTAGTGGACAAATTGAGTTATTGTGGCAGCTGTTCAAAACCTCCCACCTGTCAAGATTTGCAATGCAAACTCAAACACACAGAGCTGTATATGTGCCCGGTTCTTGGAAATCCTTTCCTTTCAATCACACGTTTAGCTTTCAATACAAGGAGGAATACATAATATAATTCCAGCACAGAACTATATAAAGCAAGCTGTGGTTTTACAAACAAAATTCAACCCAAAATACATAGCTTATATACTTGATCCTGTACAGTTTTCCCCTTGGGCTGCTTCAGAGCTGAGTCAATTATGTTTCCAGAGCAAGTTCAGCCTAACAATGAAAACTAGAAGAAGATGGATGTACCTTTAGCTGCAAGCTTCAAGATATTCTACCAACCCAAGAGCAGCTGTTAGTGTCCTAAATAAAGCCCTTGCTTGGAAGGAGAGTTCACGAAACAGCACTGATGACTACAGATAGCAATAGCCCAGCTAACCATCAGTAGCAATTGATGGAAGTCACACATGTGGCATCACCAGCAACTTTAGGCTCACATATGGACTCTGCCAACTCAGCTACCTGAAAGAGGCGGTACAGGTACCACAACTAATGCAAAAATACCACTGGCCACTTCCTCTTGCTGAAGAAATGTGAAATCAACAGGCAAAAGCATCAACATGAGATGCTCTACCACCATTGCTTCCAGAAATGATCTGTCTTAACTACTGTAGACATCTTTCTCTGTTGCTCACTTTTCTCAGCACTGTTGCTCCTCCTTTTTCACAGGAACCCAAGGAGATATCAGCTTTCTCTGACTACCTACAGTTGGCATTTCTATATTGTTTGGTAAAATAAGGTATTATGGAAAACATTAGTGGCCACCACAGTAAAAAAGGTCAAACTCCCCCTTCTTTGCCTACACATACAGATTACCCCAAACTTGTGACAGCTTTATTTTCCCATAAGCTTTTCAGGCACGACTGCTCTTTTTGCTGCGTGTCTCAGCATCAGCATCAACAGCCAGCAGCAGGGTCTGCCATCCCTGCAGAAGTGTGAGCTCTCATCTTTGGCTGTGACACATGATGCTCTAGTTGCTGTTTGGATGGTTAGAGAGGCGGGAGGCGAGGAGGTGACACGGCCCAGACAGAGCTGATGAAGCAGCACCAGCTCCTCCATTCTTCCATGAGACGCCTTCAAGTGGCACGGAAAACTTGTCTTACGTGCACAATCTTTTACCAAAGGCAACTTCATGCACTGGTAGCACTGCCTACTCTGAGCTTTAAGAGTTTAGCTTCATCTCAGTTTCACCTCTCCTTGTAAATCCATCTGAGGAACAACTATGGATATGCTGATGGGATCTGATACACAAAGGGTCCACAGGCTGAGCTCTGAGCTGTGATTTTCTCTTTGGATTTAGAGGAGAAAACACTTGCTAAACCTGGAAAAAAAAGCTCTGCTGACTACAGCTGTGTGTCTTAAAAGGAATGCTAAAACAGTGCATAAAAATTACAGTAGGTTGCATACCCTGCTGTCCATGAACGCTCTTCCTGTAGCTTCTTCTAAGGTATGGGTGAGGTCTAACAGCAAAGCATTAAATTCATTTCACTTGTAAAGAAGGGAGAGACTTTATAACTGGGCTAATACAAAAGCAGGGAAATTCCCAAAGGAACAGCAGAAGCCACAAAGCCGGGGCCAGTGAAAAATGCTTTCTCAATACTTTTTTTTCTTCAGATGGGTTGGAAAAGTAGCTTTAAACTATCTCTGCAACCAGAAAGAACTCCTCCTTAGCTGACACTGCAGGACAGATTTGCCTGATGAGGGGAAGGTTTGTCACAAAATTTCCTTTCTTCAATATATTGTAGTTGACTTGAAGAAACGGAAAAAAACAAAATGTTTTTGTGCAATCCCACTCCAGCCTCCTAACAAGTTAAACTTATTTCTTCAATTTTGCATTCCATAACACCCAGTTCCACAAAAAGAAGAAAAAAAAACACCCAACACAAAATTCTTCTTTCCTATGCACCTCTTTCTGTATTTTGGTCACTGCCCCAGCAAACCTTGAGAAGCTACTTGAGGTGCAGAAGTCCTGCAACCACCCCTGCAACCTGGCAAACAAAGATACAGCTCATTCAGATCAGTGGAAACTAAAGCTAGACAAATTCACATGAGGAGTAAGCCCCGCAGTTCCAAAGGCAGCTTAATTAACAACTGTAACCAACGGCTGCAGTGGGCTTTGCTTCCTTGTAAATTCTTAAATGCAGACCGAGAGACTTGTTTATTGTTTCCCAAAGGTTATCCTCAAGTTCAAATGAGAGCTGATCTGGGGAAGCCTTACAGCTGGCTGACGGAGGAGATCAAAGCAGACGACCACGTGGGTTTCACTGCATTAATAACCTATGGATCTATAGACCTGTGCAAACCTCCTTAGATTATGTTAGCCCCGGCAGTGCCTCCTCGATGGCGCATGGGTGCCGGGGCTCAGTGCACAGTGTAGGGAGATGGGGCTTTTTGGGCGGCTCCATGGCCCCCGGGACAGCCCTAGCAGTGGGTGCTCGCTGGGATGCCCGCTCTTAAGGATCCCATCTCAAGCTCGAGGAGGGCAGGTATCGCCTGCTTTGATCCCTTCCCGGGCTCTTTTTGAGTCAGTCTGAAGGCAATATTAAAAGATTTCCAGATTAGCGTCCCCAAATACCCTCCCTTTATGCATATGAAATATTTCCTTCTCTCTTATTAGCATCTTTTATGACCCACGTGAAGGTGTGTGCCTTCAATTTATCTCCTTCCATCTTCCTCATCTTCCCTGCCTACACAATCTTCTTTTGTGCAGTCAGAGCTTGAACCACCATCGCAGCTCTTTCTATCACCAGCAGTGGCCTTGTCCTTTTTAAACTGGCAACCAAACAGCTGACATGGCTCCAGTTTCCTTCTGCTGCTAAAATACCCACTAAGCGTAGAGGAGACCTGGACACCTGTAAAACGGGGTCAGTCATTCCTCGTTAAGCTGCTTCAAAAAGGTGCTGCGAAGCTCTGCTAGGCTCTGGGGCTGCATTCTTGCTCTACAGCTGGCCAAATTTTGCATGGCCAGAAATGGGGGAAAATCACACTGAAAGTCAAGACAGTGACAGCTGTGCAACTTTTGCGACTAACCACATAAAATTCAGGGTAACAAAGACTCAAGGGTACCGATTGTTAAAGCAGAACAGGTGATTCCAATCACTGGATCTGATGGCCAGCATGGCACAGATCAGAGCTGCACGTGCAGCGTTTGCTTCTCTCCTTACATGTGCACAACCACCAGCACTGGTTCCATCCCGAGGTGTCCTCTCACCTGCCAGCACAGCAACCTTCTTGTTTTGCCCGCTTCACTGGAAACTGCTGTCACTGAGGACCTTGTTGGATCAGGCCCCATATGTTTAAGTGACTCTGAGAGCGAAAGAGCTCTATAAAACCTCAGTGGCCTTTTTGCTCCTAGCTGCACTTAGGAGACATGGGCTGGAGATATGCAAAATGAGAAGAGCTACTTTGGGCAGCCATGGTAGATCTACAAAATATGGTGCTAGCTGACAAAGGAGAAAGAGATATCACATGGGTGCATAAACCAGTCCCTCTAATTAGCCATATTTCTAGGTAGAAATCTTGAACAATGGGGAAACAAAGAGCTGGGTCCTGCAGCCTTCCAGCTAGGACATTATTGAGCGTGCTGGGAGCACACATATAGGTAGTGACTCAGGACGTGGCCCTTTGAAAGCCTGGAATCGAGGGCCCTGTTGCCCCATTAACAATTAGCATTTTGTTTACAAAACCCAGCCGAGTCAGTACGAATAATCATTACAAAACATGCTCAGACTGTGATTCCGGTTTACGTTAATATAGTTTTAATGAGTTCTTCAGAAAAGGCCTGGCACTTATGGAAAATTTCCTTAATTAATATCAGACTCTAAATTAGTAATAAAAAAAGCTCTGAATATCATTTGGTCCCAAGCTGGAGCTAAAGTATGTTTTGGCATCATTACTAACTGTTAGCAGCAAGTTCTGGAAGCAGATGCAAATCTTGATATGTGTCCTAAATATAAAACATATTGCAAAAAAAGGCTCAGATAAAAATATATCTATACATCCACATATATTTGAGTGTGCTATTTCCTGCCTATATCAGCAACAAATACACTCCATTTAAAAGCATTCCACTTGTTTCTTCCTTTCTGTATGTTTTATATCCCTTATTTCAGGAATAAAACTCTTTGCCTTCTTTTCTTTCCTGTTTATTTCCTTTCCCAACAGCAGTTTTAACTAAGTGAAAAGGGCTTAAATACACGCATTATAACATTCAAACTATTGAAAATGAGTCCACTTTTTTTTAACCACCTAAATATGGGTATAGGTGCCTAATTTGAGGCCACCCACGCTAGAAAAATTTGGCCTTCGTCCTTGAGGTAGGGAATCATGCAACATATCTTCTGGACAATTGCTCCAATGAGAAATTTTACCTTGGAGAGAAGTTCCTACTGAAATTCTACCCGTTGGTGCCAAGGTGCTAAGATTCTTAGGTGGCACCATGTGGGCAGGAGACTAAAAATGGAAAAAATGCGGTAAGCAAAATCAATAGTACCACTGAAAAATAAAAAAGATGAGTTACAAGGTTAGGCACGGCAGAAAAATGGCAGAGTTGTTTCTGAAGAGCACGTGTTACAGGATCTCCCGAGCTTTCCAGAGGTCTTTACTTAGGCTTAACTCGGTGTACCTTGCAAGGAGAGCAGCAAAAATTAGCTAGGAGAAATGGAGACAGAGACAACCTTGAGTCTCTCAACTGCCATTAGGAAAAAAAAAAAAAAGAAGACAGAGTGAAAATTGTTATCGTCACCAAGAAAAACATCACAGTGCAGTGAATGTACCAGGAATCGAGTTGGCTTCTTGGGTTTGCCAAGAGCCTGAGACAATATTGCTGAAGCGTGAACTGCCCATTCATTTCAGGCCCTGCGGACACAAATGCTGCTGCTGGCAATGTCAAAGGTAGTAACTGTTTACTGCTCCCCAAAGCACGTAAAGGGAGAAAAAAAATGAATTATGAAGGCAGCACTAGGGTCTCTTCTCGCTCAAGGGTCTAGTCCTAACATGTACTTGGCACCCACAGCACTGAGGGAAGTTAGCAGAAATTTTGGGATGCAACAGGAGCTGCTTCGGAGGGCCACAATTTCTGTTTTGTTTGGGGTTGTCAAGCCCTTGAGCTCCTTAGAGGAAGATGGGCAACTTTTCATTCTTAAAGGTAGTATTTTTCAAAGAGCAACTTCAAAAGAAATGAAATCCATTGCTATAAAAATCATATGTAAGTGACATACAACAAAAGCCATTAAAAAAAAAAAAAAGTTAATTCATTTTAAGTTTAGAAACCTATGATGACAACCAGTACAGGAGTTTATGACAGAAAACACATTTCTGTGAGCCACTTCCTCATTAGAAGTAAGAACAGAAATGCAGAGTTTCAACTGGAGCTGCTTCCTTTTTATAGACTTTCTTTATTTTAAAATTTGCTGGCTTGCAAGAACAAAATTAAATTGTGTCAAAGAAAGGTATATATCATCCCTGGTAAAAGCAGGGCCAGAATTCACATGCTGGACTTCTACTTCTCAGCTCTCAGTGGACTGGATGAACAGGAACATTTCTTATATTCGATATCCCATTAAGACCCAAGATGGTCCAAAATGACAAAGTGATATCTACAGCACGAGAAGGATTACTAAAGAAACTTGGCCCCAGCAAACAGTACAGGGTAAGGGTCCATCCCGGGGCTCTAAATCTGACTGCTATGGGCTGATTACCATAATATTAAATCCTTTTAGTGCCCAGAAGAAGCAATGTGTTCTGCACTGAGCTAACTTCCAAACCACGGTTAGTGGTTACTTTGCAACTAACTTACTGGATTGCACCAGCTCAATCATAAAAAGAGCAGAATTTGTTAAATTCAAAACTCCGGGCACCATAGTAACAAGTTAATAGTATAGATGGTTAACAGCCGAGGCCCCACTGCTGTGTAATTCATTAGTAAAGACATTCCTTTATGGCCTTCTGACTCCAGAGAACTGGGTCTGCAAATTGTTTAGGGGTTGACTCCAGTGTGTCCCTCATCTCAGTCTGTCCCCATTCAAAACCACAATAAATAGACAGCAAAATTCATCATGAGCTAGTGGATACTCTAATGTGTGGGGAAGACCAGCTTCCCTGCTTAAGATTTATGTCATTCATGGCAACATACCACAAATAAAAGTAATTTTGAAGAAGGTCATCCTGGGGCTGGAAAAGGTAGGCTTGGTGATTCGTGATACGGTTGCATAGGATGGGTTCTTTCATAGCCAGCACTCAGCATATTAATGTCACCCGTCAAAGGCAAGTCCTGCAGTTGCCCAAAACTTTGATCCTGCAAGTCCTTCTCAAGTGTGAAGCACAAAGCAAGAGGCAATGGCATTCAGGCACAAGCATAAGCAGGTCCAGGAACAATGTGAGGGAAGGAGTCTTCTCGCCTCTCTTCTCAAGAACATTCTCAACAACAAACTCAGGCTTGAAGCCTGAGAGCTCAAAACAGAGCTACAAACAGATCAGGGTGAGGCAGATGCAGGCCGGGTTAATCTGAGATGTGATAAGTGTGATGAGTTGTCAGAGAGATTTCTTGAGGGGACAGCTACCTCATCTCTTTGAGGCTCACACAACCAAATGCGTACTACTGGAACTGGCATGTTTATATGTGAACTTCTCACTCAGACTTGCTTTGGAGTCAATGGGCAGAGACAGGCACTTCTAGAGTACCTTTCTTGCTCCAGGTGTCCCTGCTGGAGCAGGGGGTTGGACTAGATGATCGCTAGAGGTCCCTTCCAACCTCAGCCATTTTGTGATTCTAAGGCACTTGTTGGGACTGGTACAACTCATCCACAGACTGACAAGCAAATTGTATCCTGCAAATGCTAGTTTCTCCTGCCTGACTCTAAAAGGAGCACAGGGTGCTGATCTCACATGCAGATGTCTTCACTGCAGACCCCCACACTCAGAGGAGGCCATACCTCCTTTGGCTACTGTCTTAACGAACAGCCCTGTGGTGACTGGAGGAACAATTCAACCTGTGGTCCCTCTCTGAACCTTGCATGAGCAGAGGACTTGCTGGATCAATCCCGAAGCTTTGTGTAAAATGTCTATGATACGTATTTATATGAATCATATACATTAATACATTACAGACACTCATGCTCCCCGTCCCACATGCAGTTTGGTTACGCACAGGGCACACAGACTGTGAGTGTATTCACTATGAATCACGCAATAAGACTACATCCCTGAGGCAAAACTCTTTCTAAAATGACCATGTTCATATATTCCCATGGTTTCCACTACAATATTATTTAATTAAGAATATTAATCTACTAGGCCACCAACTTTCACTGCCTTTTCTGGAAGTCTCAGCAGACAGGTATTTTAATAAAACACAGGGAATCAATTTAACAAATCCTACTCTTTTTATGACTGAGCTGGTGCAATCAAGTAAGTTAGTTGCATGGCCTCCTGAACCTTTATTTATCTGTTCTTGATATGAACAGAAGCACCACAGAGATCAACGGTTCAAAAGTTGCATGAGTTTTGCCCATTGGCCTTTGTTTTGTTTTGTTTTGTCTTTGAGCTATTCTTGCTGGATACTGCCCAGATATGCATGAACTATCATCAATTACTTGTATGGCATTGAAATATGGGCCTCGTCCGCATCCAGAGAGTACAAGACCAATGCTTGGAAGTCTTGACACCTACCCAGCTGTGGGCACTCGCACACGCTTGAAGCATGCATGCAAATACTGCACATGTGCAAAGAAACCCAGTCTGTGTCTAGACACTACCACGACCAGTTCAGCTGCATTACCCCCACCTGCCAAAATAAGTCCTCAGGGTTGCAGCACGCCGCCCTTTTCCCCTCACAAATAGGCTGGCGAACAATATGAATTGCTGGGGCACTAACTACCCCAACACCTTCCTTCTACAGTCAATGGACACATTTCTGGTCACAGAACTATCACCACAAACTGCTCTCGAGGGCTCTTGCTAATGCTGTGACCAGGAACCACTACTTGGAAGGATACACTACGTTATTAGTTGACATGTTCCAAATTGCAAGCACTACTTAAGCAGGGGTCAAGGCAAAGCCATGGAGGCCTGCACAAAGGCCCGAGTGACACAAGGTTGGGGCAGGTAGGAAGCTCTGGGCCTGGCAGTGCGACACGTGAGGCCTCAGGGTTATTCATTCTTCTTCCTGCATGATGTTAAGCAACAGGCAGTAAATATGGTATTCATTAAAATTACCTTGTATATTTTTAACAGCCTTGATAATCAGATTTCTGCCACTGTATTGAGAGGCAAAGTTTGTTTTTATTCAAGACCTTGTAAAACTCTAATTTCTCCCTTATGCTCTGGGGGTATCTGAAGTTTTCTACTGCTCTTAATAGTCATTTTTCCCCCTTCGAAATTCTGTTCTTTTCTGAAAGATATATATCAAGTAAGTGAGTGGAAGTCTGGTTTTGTCAACGTGAGGGATAAACTGGTTGCTGCAACAGGCAGCTTTAAATCTGCATTTCTTTCTGATTGTTATAGTATGGGGGGGAGCTCCTGCTCTTGCTCACTGTGGTGCTGCAAAGAAATTTTCTACTGTGTAGAAAACCTTGAGAAGATCCAGGGAGTTCCCTGAGGGGGCTACAGTGCAGCTTCTGGCTGCCTTAGAGGCAGAGATCTTCTCCAACCCAGGAAGTCCGTTGCTGTAACTCCCAATGTCCACAAACTCTGCAAACAGTTTCTGGCACTGGGGAAGATCAGAGAATCCCCGAATGGTTGAGGATGGAAGGGACCTCTAGAGATCATCCAGTCCAACCCCCTGCTCCAGCAGGGACACCCAGCGCACGGGGCACAGGGGAGCATCCAGGCAGGTTTTGAAGATCTCCAGAGAAGGAGACTCCACAACCTCTCTGGGCAGCCTGTTCCAGGGCTCCGTCACTCTCACAGGAAAGAAATTTTTCCTCACATGGCCTGGGGTTCCACTTGTACCCATTACCCCTTGTCCTGTCACTGGCCACCACTGAGAATTGTTTGGCCCCATCCTCCCTACATGTCAGCTTGCTTTTTCAATCTGGAAGCTAACCTGGCCAGCCTCCTGTGCTGGGAAAAGGGGAGAACACTGTGGGGACACCGTGTGACCTCCCAAAAGACGACGGGCAGGGGAAGCGAGGCCACCCTCCGGCAGAGCGTCGGCGCGAAGTTCAGCGCAGAGCTCGCCCTCCCGGCCCCGCCGCCGGTGCCCGCGTGCGGGGCGCTCGCGTCTCACTGCACCCGGACAAGCGAGGGCTGCAGGGCAGGCAGGCTGCCGTACAGCTGCGCGGCCCCGGCCGGGCCTTCCCCGGCGGGAGCGCCGCGGGCGAAACGGCACAACCAGCCGACTCCACAATGCACCCGCTCGGAGACTCCCATGCAAAGGGAGCCTCTTGGAGGCCAAGCAAAGCGTTTCCCCCGAATCGAGTCCTTCTCGTTCTGTTCGAACCGAGTCAGCACTGCACGGGGCGCCCACAGGAACCTGCTCCACTGCACTGCACCCCATGGCCCGCATGGGCGCTCCGAAAATACGGCAAGCACAGGGACCGCAGAGGGCTCTGCAGCTGCTTGCTTGCAAAACGAAGCTTCCCCCTCCAAAACGAAATAAATCAGGAGGCTACGCTAACCAAACCCTACCCGCCTGTTGGCCGGGGTTCAGCTTCTCAGGGATGTACCCAGGAGTGAGCAACACTTGCAGAGCTTGGTGGAAGGGGCGAACAAGACAGCGAGCAATGCACTTGGCTGGGAGTCAAACAGGTGCACGGCAGCAGGATCCCAGATTACAATAATATCTTGCAAACATGGAAAAAATAGATGTAATAAGACTGATTCTTTGGTTTTTATTAATGAATCATAAAGGCTTGCTTTACATTACACATGCTTCTTGGCGTACGTTGCTGCTATTCCCACACTTGTGAGGTTGGAATTTTAAGAGTGAGACACCCTCCCCTAAGGTTCCTCCTTTTTGGCAAGATGCACAAGGTGACTGTGTGCCATGACAGGCTCTATCTTACTGTGGGGTAATCAGATTACTTTGCACAGCTGGTTTTATCACTGAGACCATTACAGATGAATTGCACAGTATGCAAATGTACATTTGCTTGATAGGAAAAAAAAAGTCTCAGTTCCTAGCTGCTGTCTTGTCTAGGTTCCTGAACATATTTCCTCACTCCTGTATCACTCCACAGCCCAATTTGTCCAATCTTTACCCTAAAGTGACTCAGCTAGTTTCTGATAGGCATCTTAAATATGCATGAACTAAGGAAACAGGCTTTCTTGAGCTACTGGGTTGAAATGAGGGAGAAAGAATCTTAGTCTAAATTATTCCAGGCAAACTATCTGTCAGGATGTCCAATATCACACATAACACAAAAGCAAACCATTTTAAGAGAATCACCCAAAATCAAGGACCACAATTACTACAAAACACGCAAGCGAACGTCCTCTTGTAGGGGGAAAAAAATCAAAGAGAATTTGAGCACAGAACCAGGTTCACGACAGAGAAAAAAATATAAAAGGGAAATTTAACTGATCTGAAAGGGACCCAGAGACATTCCAAGAGACCAACACGTGGCAGCTCTTCGGAAGGGAAGGGGCTCAGCCCCCCACCCACAGGGCAGGGCCCCGGCTATCCCGGCACACCGCCCGCTCTGCTGCCCATGGTGGCCAAAGGGACCAGGGCCGCCCCTGCTCTGCAAAACTGCTTGAGGTAAAACGTGGTCTTTACCTGAGAGGCGTCTGGGCACGTCGGTGATGGCAGGCAGTCCCGTGCCCCGAGTGGAGGACGGGGGAGTTGTGGAATGAATGGACGGTGAAGTCATCTGGCTCAGGTAGGATGGGTAAGACTGGTCGTAGGACCATGGAGGGGATGACTGTGCCTGCCTGGGGTCTAGGGAAACAAAAACAAAACCAGGAGAAAATTAAAACAAGAGAGTAGGGATCGTCCAGGGCGCCAATAGCCTAATCGGGAGAGGGGGGTTTGCTACATGCACCAGCGCTACGAGGAACCACGAGCTGCTCCGTGCGGACCCGCGCTACCCATGGGCGGCACCAACAGAGCGGGGCCAAGCGCCCAGCAGCGAGCAGCCCCTAGAAAGGCACCGCAGCCCCTCTGCAAAGCCCTGGTGTCCCCTGGCCGGGTCTAACAAGGCAAGGTTGGCGCTGGGGGGCTCAGCGGAGAGCAGAGGGGATGCCCGGACACGCTGCCGCCGTGCGCGGGAGCGACTAAAGAGGTGCGGAGGCTCTGAGGTTAGTCCTTGGCACCTCTGTCAAGTCGTTATCCAGTTAAAACATTACACAGAAGTGTTTTCAGCGCTCAACAGGCTGTCCAAGCAGGAAAATGGCATTAATCTTAGTAGCATCTGGCCAAAAATGTCCCCCTTGGGTACCAGCCCGACTACCTACAGTCACCTTAATTAGAACAGCATGAAACCAAATGAGTTGGGGCAACAACTGGCAGCTAAAGATGCCTTTTGACAGACTTTCTTATGATGGAGGAAATGATTTTAAGGGTAAATACAGCTCATGTTTTTGCTGAAGCTCTGGTGGATTGAGCTGAGCGAGAAGTAGGAAGGGTTGGTTTTAGCCACTGCTTTGGGGATTTGCAACCCATTTGCTCTCAGTTCATGCCTAGTGATAAAACAGCCCCTGATTTCCCCATAAATTGCTGTTTTTTCGTTTCTGATGGAAACGAAGCAGTCATCAACCAAAAGTCTGGTCTGGGCCCTACACGAGAACAGAGAACTGCCCCCGAAGAGGCCGACAGGAACGGTCGCGCTCTCCTCCCGGTTCTCCCTGACGCTTTCAGTGAAGCACGTCGGGTTCGCGCTGTCTGGGGAACCTGCTGTATTTGAGCAGCGACTCAAGGCCCTGCTTTGTAGACAGAAATGTGATAGCCACATGGCATAAGCAAAGGCTTTTTTTTTTGTCAGGAAATTCATCTTTTTTTTTTTTCCCCTCTCTTTTTTAAACTCCTTCCCCTGCTCTTCCACACAGCAAAACCTTGTAGTTTCAGCTATTTCTTGTTTATTTTTTCTGTTCAGACATGATTTGTTTGAAGAGATGTCTGGAAAGCAGATACTTCCTCATAGTGAAATAACCATACAGATAAAAGAAAAAAAAAATCCAATTTAATTTTAAGAGGATTTTCCATTTGGAGTTTGCCATCGATATTAGAGCGGAGCAATATAAATGGTTAACATAAACGCTCCCCAGAAATCCAAAGGACATTTGATCATTAAATGTAATGAACTTCTTTGTTTTAACAATTTCAAGGCTAGGGTTGTATAGGTTGGCGCGGGTTCAAATCTGACTGACTGCTCGTTGTTATATCTGATATCGACATATTTCTCTGCCTCATTCCACTACTATAATTCACCATTCAGTCAATGGTAAATGATCTTCAACTGGGAACGGAAAGCCTAGGCTTGCTGGGAAAACAATCTTAAAATTAATGATGTGTCAGGAACAGAATCTCAAATCCAAGCTCCTTCAAACTCCAAGAGGTTTTCAATCTCTGCTTCTAAATCCAAAGGAGAGACCATTAAATTTTTGATTTTAGGTCAGCTCCAATGCTAGAAGGAAATTATACAGCAGGTAAAGGCAGACAAAAAGCAAAGAAATCACGGGAGAAGGTGTTTTCAAAGAATTTTGGTCTAAGATGGTGAAAGCCTCACAACAGGAACCGCCTTCTGGAGGTTCATGCTGCCTCTCACCACAGTGCTGCCCTCATGGAAGAAAAGATCCCGAGTATTTCTGGCACTGTCACTGTTTCGAACACCCAAACCAGATTTGTTTTTACATCTAGCACCCTTGATCTAATCAGTGTGCACGCTTGTTGCAGGGGGGCACAAGGAGGATGCACTGCAAAAAGTCACTGGGCTCATGCAGTCTTCCACAGCAATAAATAATGTCATAATTCATTGTAATGAACAATCTCACCTAGCCCTGTCAGAGGTGGAAAATGAGGCTGGATGGACAATGATCGTTTTCTTACACCCTCAGAAAACTTAGTTTAAATTTATACACGAGTTCTGTTGCTCTTCCCAACCATCACATTACAAGATCTCTTTTTTTTCCTTTTTTTTGATTTTTTTTTAAAAGTTTGGGCTCAGTTCTTGGCGAGAGCAGCACTGTGAGTTCGCAAACTGCCAAGTGCTTCTGAGATAAAGAGAAGGCAGCCTCCTGGCGAAGACGCTATATTACAAACCATCCTTACTCCTGAATGTCACCGGATCCTTGACTAAGCGCCCTACAAGAAGCCTCTACTGATGACGCAAAAGCTTTGGGTGGGCAGAAGCACCAGGATGGTGTGGGGACGTCTGCTCATTGTCTCCTTGCTTAGGGGTGCCACAGGAGTACTGACCATGGATGGAGAGGAGTTTGCTCTGTCTCATGCAGCATCGTGTGCTCTGGCGGGCACAGCCCAGCTCTCTGAGCTCTAGAAACCCACAAGGTAGGAGAAATCCCAGAGTGCTGAGGCAGAGCGAACATGAATTCCTGCCTGAAGGGATCCCTAGAAAACAAGTGTGGAAAGCACGCTGCCCTTCCTACCGTGGGGCACGGGTGGGCCAAAAGGAGCCAGTGGGGAGCATGGGTAGCTCCCTCCTGCTTGGGCTGCCAGGTAAAGCTCTGCAGGAGGAAACACTGTGTTTGCAGATGGGTTTGTCTCTGGGTTTTCTCAGTTTGAGGTGCTTGTGGCCCGCGGCCACCTGCAGGCAACTGCAGAGACGATACGGCTCTGTAAGGACCAGCCTGAGACCGCACGGGCTGCAAGAGACACGAAACCCCCCACAGCGACCCACTTCTCCCATCGACTGCACTGCCTTTCCAGTAGGGCATCTCCTCTTCCCCCAACGGAAATGCCCAGAACTTCTGGAAGAGTGAAGAAAAAGACCTTAAACAGCCCCCAGGACCTAGGTTTTCTCTTGCTTTGGCACGGAATTGCAAAGGGCACAGATTTGCTACAGAAAAAAAGCTACTCTTATCCCTATTCCTGAGCTGAAACAGCAGGTTGTTGTAGGCACTGTTGTTGTAACCCCCCCTCCACACGTCAAACAAAACAACAACCGAAACGCGTCCGCCTCCTCTTTCCTGGCCGTTCCTTCGGCGCAGGGAAGAGCCCCAGGCTTGCTCTGTGTTGCCTGGCTCTGTCAGCAAGGGCCAATGCAGCGCAGTTACACCCTGGCAGACGCTGGCATAATTGGGACCAGATTTTGGCCTGAAGAGCCTCTAAAAATGTTCCTCCTCCCACCCCTCCAACCCCAAGAGTCGCATTGCTAAAGGATAAAATAAAAATTAAAAAAAGAATAGATTCTAAAAAGAAGGAAAATAAATTTAAAAGAAAAAATATTAAAAGACTAGGGACACAAGTCCAATGCCCGGGGCACAACCTGCCCCATGCACCAGGGCCACCCCTCCAAGGTCGTCCACCTCTCCAGGTGGACCAGGGCCACCAGGGCCACCTCTCCAGGGTCCAGGCCACATGCTCTGGCTGCCCACCTCGGAGCGCGGCGCTGGACGCGGACGGTGCCGTAGGCGGTGCGGGTGTTGGGAAGGACCATGGCCAACATCGGTTGGCCTGGATGGACTTTCCTAAACTCCAGGGGTTGGCTTTAAGTTACCTGGGAATGTTCAGTTAGGGTAAATGCCCCTCTGGAAATGACTCCTCAGAGGCTACTGTGTTTGGCATGGGGGAGAATCCCAAAACTTCCCCCGGGTCTGGCAGCTGCTCCACACTGAGCACCACAATAGGGCTGTGGTGAGAGGAGACCCTTCCCCAACCCGGGCACAAGGGAAAAAGTGTCCCCCAAGCACTGAAGGAACCAGTTGAGGAGAACCTGCAACACTGGATCCTCCATCCCAAGGGCCAAAGGCGCTTCCTGCCCTCCGCTTTCCCCACAGCATTGTCCTGGAGAGCCACCTCTGCGGGATGGTGGAGGGGGTCCCCAGTCTGGAGGTAAATCAGCTCCGAATGCCTTCCAGCTGCTTCCCACAGCCCTCAAAGCAAGGGGAAACGGGAAAGAAAGGGAAGCTGAACGTTGCTGATGTGCATGGAAGAGCGTAGTGGGTAAGAGTGGGAAATAAAAAAAGCAAAAAAAAACCTCCATGCCAATTGTGCAGGAGCCGCTTGGCAGGGCTGCTCCTGCGGCTGCTGCAGCCGCCCAGCTCGCCTGCAGATCAGCCGTGCCACGGTGGTGACGGAGCACGGAGCCTCACGCAGCTCCCGGCAAGAGCCCGGAGCGCGGCCGCCCGCCCGCACCTCTCCCCTTCCCGGCGGACACGCGCCGGCCTCGCCTGGCCCTTCGGGAAGGCAGGGCTTTCCCTCGCTTCCTATGGACCGCTGATACAATAACTCAATGTCTGAGCGGGGAGGTAATTCGAAACGGGAGCGAGCTGTTTGAGCTCCATTAAGGACGGAAATTAGGGAAGGGAGGGGAAAAAAAAAAAAAAAAGAGCAAATATAGCAGTATCCAAATGCGAGCAGACAGGATTCCTGATTTACGGGCAGCAAGCGGGGTTCAAATTGAACCTGCRTTGCCTCAGCAAAGGCATCTGCTTATTGGGCGATTTGTTTTTTAATGACCCTTCAGTGTTGCTCCTGCAGGATCCTAGTTAAAATGCCATGTCGAATAAGGGCAACTCTGTGCCTCGTACTGCCACAGCCCGGGCCCGTGGCCGTTTAGGGCTGCGCTGTGATTCGTAAAACCGGTATTCTGATACTGCAGGAACGTAAACACTGCCCAGACACAGCAAAGAGACGCGCGAGCGAACCCCAAAGCGCCGAGTTCTTTCAGACTCAGGTGTGGGCTAGCCACGCTTTAAATATTATTTTGGTTTAATCATGCAGTAACTATGCAACACCTCAAGTGGAACGAAACAAAAACAGTTTACGTGCTTACCAGTAGTAATATGGATTTTGTCATAGGAAACCAGTATTTACCGCGCAGGCTGTTAGGAATTAATTAGTTTCCCTAAATTACTAGGTAAAACGATTAAGAAGCAGAGGTATGTCCAGAAGAACGCCTGCTTCATTCTGGCAGAGCTAAGAACACAGCCCTTGTTTTTTGGGCAGGGGTCTATACCTGCTTCGGTCCCCCCTAGACCAGTGGGCAGCCTCTGCCGAGCCCTGCGCTGCAGCAGAGTGGCTGGTGCAGACGGCAGCGCTCGCACCCCACAGGCACACGTTTGCAATCCCCAGCGTCACACCCGGGCACAGGGAGCAGGGTGAGCCACATCCCTGGCCCCGGGACACCCTGGGTCCTGCCTGCCAAAGCACCCTGCGTTTTGGGGGAGCATCAAAGAGCGGGGGCAGCTTTTGCAGGTTAGAACTGGCACCTGGAGGAGCAGCCTCGCACTGTGGCTGGGCTACCAGGATCAGCACGCAGGCCTCGAGGGCTGGACCTGCTGCATTCCCCTGCCTCGCTGCAGACGTCCCAGGGCCGCAAGTCTATCTGGCAGGGCAAGCAGGGAGTCCAGGAGAGCACGAAAAGGCAGCCCCGCTTCCTCGCTTCCRTTCGCTCCCCTCTTGCCACCAGTGCCCCTTCTTCCCTCTCTCAACCAGGTCCCAGTGGGTCTCTTGACCGCTGGCTCTCAGAACCGCGGAGCAGCYGGCGAGCATCACGTGGCTGTGCCTGCACTCGGGCTTATGCAAAACCTCATCTGAAGTTTGCACCTCCCGGATCCATAAAGGCTGGTACTGGTATGGAACGAGGCAGCCAAGTGCCCTATGAATGAAACCCAGCAGAACGTTTGCCACAGGAGGCGTTTAGGGGAATGAAAGCAACACGTGAAGTTACACGGAGCTGGGAAGGAAATTACAAGGGGATCCCAGTTCTTGTGCTTTAGAGCATAAGCTGATCASCAGATGGGATCAGGAAAAAAATCACCCTCCTTCACTCCTAGACATAGTGTTGCACAACAGGTAAACTATGGAGGTAAGAGCAGAGGCGCTGATGACAGCCCCGTGTTTTCCCCTGCTTCTCCCCGACTTTCCTGGGAACCATCATGTCCCAAATCATTGTCYGACACAGGAAAATAGCTTCAAATAAAAGGGGTTTCGTTTGGCAGTTCCCACCCAGAGGACGATGAGCACTGGAGTCCTGACTTCACACGTCCAACTGACAAAACATTAAGCCTGGCCAAAAGTCCTGCTTGGGGAAGCTGGTGGGTAGCAGGTACCATGCAATGAATAATATTGACATATGTCGTATATTTAAAATACTTTACACTAGTTATAGCCCGACTCCTAGATCTAGAACTTTGCCACRGCTCATGAGAACATTGTTGCAATTCCCTGAGTGTTTTGGGTTCAGATTAACCCACTTCTGTTCCTTACTGCAAATTAATAAACCAGTTGAACTTTAAAAAGGAGAAAAAGAAAGAAGAAGAAAGCCACAACACTTTGTTAAAACCACTAAGTTTCAGCTGGTATCATGTCAAAACCACTTGAAACATGAAACCAGAAATCTTCCTAGGTTGACTCAAAGACTACGTCTATGCTAGGAGTGCTTTACCAGTGAAGGAATACTGGTGCATTGCCTTGGCAAACAACTCCTGCTGTAGATGCAGGTATAGCAGCAAAACCGAGGTTTTACTGCTCCAGTAAATCGAGTTTTGCTGGCAGACCTGCGTCTACGTTAAGTTCTCCAACAGTTCCAGCAACTGCACTGGTCAGGTGCAAGACCTCTGCACCTCCCGGACAGACACAAAAAGCATCAGCACAAGTTTCTAGCGTAGAAATAGCCCAAATTAGGTACAGGTTCTTTTGAAATTCTTCTGAAAAACAAAACAAAACAAAAAAAGCCAATCTGCTAAAGCTCTGCATTTATAAAAATAACCAAATCAGTTTATTTTGTAGGCTTGGCAGTTTTGTTGCAAACTTCTGGCACGTTGCAGATAAACATCTTATTTCGGTCCTGTAATYTGTGACACGTGGCATTTTGTGTTTTCCTTCAGCACAATCAAATCTGTCTCTGAGCATACAATCACAAATGTTGCATACAGTCCTTGGCAAGCAACCTTTGGAGATTTCTGCGTAATCCAGATCCTTTATTGTAACCGTGATCAGCACTGGTGCTAGAAGGAAACTGCCACAGGAGAAAATATCCGAATCCTGCTAGCGCGACCATTGCACGCTGGCTGTTTTCCTCACCACCAGTGCAAAATAAGGGAATAAAAACATTCCGTCYAATACACACTAACAAGTACTATTGCACGTGCAGAGGTAAATGCAGAACAACATTTAGAATTTCACCAGATTCCTATTTGATTTATCTGGACTGACTATTTCGGACATTTGGCACAAAGTAACTTTGAAAAAGAACAACATTTTCAGCTTCAAATGCTACATAAAAATCCACTTCCCTCCTAGCTCTGCTTGGCACACGTCTCTCGCCCTGTAACAGCCCCTTTTTACTACAGTTGAGACACAAACATCCATAAGCAATTACTAGCGTTGCCTGTGCAAGTCAAACCTATGATTCTGTCTCTTACCTGTAATCTGACTCTGTCCTTGTGGATTAAAAGGACTTGGTGCAGAGTTCAGAGAGGGCCGTGGGCTCTGGGTCGGGACCCCTACTCTCATACTGGGATGAGGAATGCGCCCTAAATCACTGAGGCGTTCAGAGAACAAACTAGGTTTAGAGTCATCAAGCTTCTGTCTGTGCCCTGGAAACAGCAAATCATAAAATAAAAGCATTAATAACAAGGTTTAATAATTCACCATACCAAAAAAAAAAGAAAAAGAAAAAAAGAAARAAGACAAAATGGTCTCTAAGGACTATTATGAGTTTAATGGACTGTAGAGGTGTCTCAGCTGACCCCTGGTAACATGGTGACACTGGTGTGGGGACTTGTGTTTTRGGCATGCTTGTGCTGGTGAAAGCCKTATTGAGTACAACTGTGCCTGCAGAGATGTGTAACGTGTTATAATTTGGATCAAAATAAGCCCTCATGAGGGCACTCATGCAAGGTCTTTTCTTTCTCTCTCTTTTTTTTTTTTTCATTGCTGCTTTAACTGCACTGGATAGTTAAGGGGCAATATTTCCTTCCAAAAGTAAGCCTCAGATGGAAGCACGTGTTACCAAGYGGGACAATAATTCCATGCCTGCTCTATGTGTCGTGGAGTTTTTCCCTAAGAAAATGCATGCTTGTTCTGGTTCGGGTTTTCTCTTTTTTGCATTTCACTCTGTCACAGCTCGCTCTTAGCTTTCACTCCTCTCCAATGTGAGGGTTTTTCCAAAAAGTAAATGGACACCTTCATTAAAGAAGTTCAGAATAGCAAGGAAAACTATTGAAGCTGCTGGCCAAGACTTGGGTCCTTGCACTGCCCTTCTCCTCCTTGGTCACCTTCCTCAACATCCCTCCTGCGTCCCCCCAGAAGCAGCTGTCTGTGCCCTGGCCTCATGACCACATCTGGGACAAGTCATGGGTGCTCAGCTATCAAAATGAATGGAGAAAAAAAAAGGCAAAAGCACCGGATGGCCCATCCGGCAGGTTGGTTCATGCTGTCATTCAGATGTCTCAGAACAAAGATTTTGATCTCTCTATCCATGTATTTTTACCCCTAGGYTTAACTCCTTTTCAAAGAGCTCAAAGGATGCTCCTCACCCAAAGGCACCTTTGCACGTGAGGTGCAGAAGGCCCTATTGATGCATTCAACATATGGAGAAACAGGCACGCAGAGAGGGTAAGGTCAGCACTGATTTTACCTAGCTTTAGCCATTCATAAATCAGGCTTCTAGTCTAAACTCCTCTAATGTAGACTTCCTCTGCAGTTAATGGAAAGAAAGAGCTGCTTCCAGAGGGCAATTCATCTCATTTGTTTCTGACATCGGTCTTAAAAGGGGATGACTCACCTTCTGAATTTGCTTTTTCTTCCTTTTCTGATCAGAGAGGGAGCCCACAAGACTAATTTAATGAGATGCCCTCACCATTAGTTACCATTACAAGGAACAAACCTTGCCCTAAACTACTAGCTACGGTCACACACAGAGATGAAATGAGAGCTCGGGCTCATGGAGGGCAACCCAGAAACACAGGTTGCTTCCACCCCAGGGCACAGACACAAGCACGGCAATGGGGTGGGATGTATTTTTTGCTTTTAACATGTGGGGAGGGTCCCCRGGATGGTTTGGCCTGAGAGCAGCTTGAACCCTTCTGGGTGATCCTCAGTGATCAGAGATAAATCACATTTGTAGCGGGCAGTCTGAACGCAGCCATCTGCTTGAGGGCCAAGGGAGCTGAGCTTTGTAGACAAGGTCAGATTGTCTCAAGTTGGTCTTAAGAGTCCAAATTCTGGCACTGTTTCATTTATTCTGACAATATAAAGGTGGCCACYGAGTTTTGAGATTTAACCACAGAASCATCACTCCTTAATAAATGCATTTTAATGGTATCTATCACCACATAGGCACGAGGGTTCCCATTTCATAACTGAGACCCAGGTGTCCAAACGTGACGCTAAGCAAAGCAGTTTCACTTTAACACGAGTACTAAGTAAAGTTAGTTAGTACTCAGTTAGTTAGTACTAAGTACTAACTGGACTGAGAGAAGCCAYGGTCCTGGATAGAAAACGGCAGAATTCAGGCTGGGAGAAGGGACGAAACTGGATGGAATTTAATATTGGAGAAACTTCTCTAGTAATTTACAAGAATTAATTAGTTGACCCATTAYTCTGCACTTTGAAGTATGATTTTTCTCCCCCAGGATGACTCAATACAAAAACATGGGGTAGGCGGGAGCTTTCTCATTAAAGAGAAGGTGGTGCCATGTATTAGGGCTCCACAAAACTATCAGCTGCTGCACTCCTCAGCAGGTATCAATCAGTTTACATGTGGGATGATTTTTGGTGGGCTTGTAACAACTCTCTAATGGCAGCTTAATTAACAGGATAACATCTACTCCTCGGCGTTATCTTTTCAATCTATGTAAATTACAACCTGTACAAGTTGGGTGCTGTTAAACCTAAAGAACCAGCTTTCACCCAAACACATAAACACACGCATGCAGTATCTCTTGGGATTTCTCCTTCCCCATCCCTTTTTCTTCTCCCTGCAGTTTTTCTGTATTTGCTTTTCCCTTTGTCAACTGCATTTTCTGCTCTGTTTTCCGGACAAATTCCTCCCTTTCCCTTTTCTCTTCTAATCACAATGTATCATCTGCTGTCAGCACGTTCAAAAGGAGGGCTCAAAAGCAGGTGAAACTCACACTTTAAGCCCAGCTTTACCTGGAAATGATTCTACACTGAGTTTCCACACACAAACCCTGTCCTGTGTTTGCACAACGCCCCTTTGCAGAAGTACCACAAATTCCTTCCCTAAGAAGCCAGTGCACAAGTTGTTTTAACTGGGTCTCCCTGTTCAACAGATGCTCTTTATATAGGTCACTGCTGCTGCATCAACCTGTGCGGATAACCCCCGGCTCTGTTTTCATCGTGTTTTATTGGCCCATTCTTAGCTTTTCCTGACTGAGGGTTATATCTAACTACGTGTCTTACTTATACTCGGCTAGATCTACTCCAGCAAGACAACCAGCAGCTGCTGAGGACAGCAGAGCTCTTCTATCTAAGCAGGGAAGTGGGGAAAGAAGCAAGGTTCTCACATCTGAACACACATAATCTGGAGATGTGGGGGTTTCATCCTATCCACACTCCTCCCCCTCAAAAAAAAAGAATATAACATCTGGGCKTCCCGAACATCTGGAAGCCCCCAGGCATCAATGAAGTTGCAAAGGGCCAAAGGCAGGTTTGCCCTTCTCTTATGGCCACTTAAAATTTTAGGCTGCAATGMAAAGTCTTGCTGTGACAAAGCAATCCAGAGACAGAGGCCACATTCCCGCAGYGAAAATGGCCCATGTTGAATGTTGRGGGGAAATGTGACCAAAGGTTCCCATTCAGGAGGGGCTCAYGAGGAAGTGCAAGCACCTTAAATCTCCCCGATGCCCGTGCAAAAACCCTCTTAATGGCCAGCAGCAAACAAGGGGTATAGGCCAAGACACTCCAAAAAGGGTTTCTGAGCAGCACATAAGCAGAAGCAATGAAATATGTGATACATGTTTAAAATTCATTCTGCAAGCTGCTTTTCATCTCAGCATTGATATATGTGTCCGCTGACAGAGAAACTCCTGATCCCAGGGGAGCATGCAGAGGAGAGCCCTGTTCCTCGGGCTCAGTCGTGAGGCATAATTTTATTTCAGGAAAAAGCATTTAGGGAACAACATGGATAGCTCAGCAAGGATCGGCGAGCTGCTGCAGCAGCAATTGCATTAAAAAGTAGGATGAAGCTCTATGAAGAACAGGATAAAGTCATGTTGGAGCTATCCCAATACCATCTATAAGCAACACTGCATTTAGTGCCAGTTACTCCATTGCAAGGAAAGTTTTGTGCAATGGGAGAGGGGACAAAATACCTTTGTTTGCAGGTGGTCTTTGCTATAGAAACAAAGCTTTTCTTTTTTTTTTTAATAGAATCAAAAAGACTGAGAGTTTTACAAAATGTACTGAGCAATGATGGGACCAAGCGGCCACTGAAATATGTCAGGTCACAGGCAAGAATACAGAAAAGGCAGGAAAATAGTTAAGAATTGATAGATGAAAGCTATACAAGTGGTTCTGATTTGTCTGCTGTCATAGTATAAACMTAGTGTTAGAAAAAAAAGAAATCTGAGAATTGCACCAAAAAGACAACAAGTAACAGCCTGCTGTCTCACCACCCTCCTCAGCTATTCTGAACCAAACACCAAGCTGTGCATTACCACTTCTGGTGCCAAAAAGCACCTCCATCAACCCACTGCAGCACCAATTCTGGCCGTTTTGCATGAAGGGACCCAGAAATCAGTAGCGACAGCGAGGATCAGAGGCTGCCCAAAGTGCAGCCGGGCACGCGAGCGACGGCGCTGCCRCTCGAACACGCCGACGCGGGCCGGCTTCGGAGGGGTTAAAATCACACATGTAACCTATTGTTAAATTATCACATTCCAGCCGCGGCAGAGGATGTAAGGAGGCTTCAGCTCCAGATTAATCGCTCCGGTTTAAGCTCAACGCAGGAATGTCTTCCAGATCAAAGCAGCGCGATCTCGCGCCTGCCGCGGGCGCGGAGCGGAAGGGGCCGCGAGCTCGGCCCTCACCGCGCCGCCGCAGAGCACGACAGGCGAATCGGGCCCCGAAGAGCCTCACTTGCAGGATGGAAGCACCAGGGCTGAGGCCTCCACCTTCGTTTCACCTCCTCGGGGAGGAGGGGCCGCGCGTTCTTATCTTCCAGCTTGTGGGTGTGGAACTGAAAGCTCATCAGATCGTGCCACACGTGGCCTCACCAGATGCTGACATCCAGGGACTCCCTCTCTTTGTAGCCCGCGCGCCACCCACCAGTTTTTTTTTTCTGATACGCAGGAGATCTGGTTAGCAGATTGCCAGCAGATGTTTCTATCGCTCTCAAGTGGGTTTGCTATTTTCAGCCATCGCCCGTTTCTATCTTTCTCGCTTTTGCCTCGACAGCAGAAAAACACCGTGGGAGGCAGGTGTCTTTGCAAGGAAGTCAAGGGAATGCCCAAGCGTCAGGAAAGCAGGGCCAGGCTCTCACCTGCTGCAGACGCGTCCACCCAAAATGGGCCTCTCCGACTCCAGTTTGTGCCAAAGAGCCCAAGTTTTGGATTATTCCCACTGTTTCCCCCAGGTTGAGCACTTGGAAGGGGAAAGAAAGGGCTTTTTTTCCCTCCTAATATACCTTTGAGACAAGCACATTGCTTGTGTATCTTTTAATACTAAGGTACTAGGAGGGTAGTGAATATTCAGAGGAGCCAGCTTCACACCCTGGAAAGGACAGATTACGTCCTCTTAATTTCAAGATAGATTCTCCTGAATTTCACCATAGATTCTCCCTAAATTTTCTTGGGATATCTTCCTACTTTGTCTCTTTCAATACTGTAGATCAGATGTAACTGATATGGGCTTGACCCTGAACTCAACCACAGCCTTGTAAAGCTGAAGCGAAAGGAACTACATTTACACCAGAGCAAAGGAGTTCAGAACTGAGCCTAGGGCTTCTTAGGAGCTGCTGTGCAGGGCCTGGACAAGGCTGCACATTCAGCAGGACGCTCACTGTTCTGCTCCAAGTTTCAAGCGATAGATCATTTCAGCAAGAWGCAGCTCCAAAGCGGGGCCTATCTGTGCTCCGGAGGTAAAACCAAGGGAGCCATAAATCATCAGCAGCCCAGAAGCAGCACATCAGCTCTTTGCAAGGAAARAACAACAGCAACAAAAAGRAACAAGTCAAAAGGGTCCCCCTTGTGACACCCTCGCACCCCCAGCCTGGGTCCCTGGGCAGTCCCCCCTGCACAACTTAAAGTTTATGGAARACGAGAGCCAAACAATTTTTACCCAAGAAAGTGGAAAGTTTGGAACCCTTCCAGTCTCTTGGGTAAAGACACAATTATGAGAAGAAAAATATAATCTACCCAAGAGACATAATTACATAATTAGGCCATAGGCTCTGCATAGGAAAAGTTCTTAGAATTCATAAAACAAGGAGCTCCATAGGTGCAGTCACTGCATTTAATTCACCCCATGGAGGAGAAAAAAAAAAGATGTTTGTATTTTAAATAGCTAAGGGCATCAGTTCACGTGAGACTGAGGAGCTATTCTAACTGCACACACAGAAAGAGTCACTGAGACATGGGTGGAAAGTAAGAGTTGGTCTCTCTGTTTTCAAAAAGGACACATGTTTAACCAAAGCAGGTAAGAGCTGTACTTGGAACTGCTGCAGAGAAATAGAGGGAGGGAAGGAGAGAGGGAAGGAAGGGAGGAAGGAAGGGAGGAAGGAAGGGAGGAAGGAAGGGAGGAAGGAAGGGAGGAAGGAAGGGAGGAA
>PTEX01000048.1:4096289-4133258 GCA_003342815.1 Eudromia elegans
AGGAAGGAAGGAAGGAAGGAAGGAAGGAAGGAAGGAAGGAAGGAAGGAAGGAAGGAAGGAAGGAAGGAAGGAAGGGAGGAAGGAAGGAAGGAAGGCTTTGCAAAGCTCTTGAGAACATCAAGCGCGATCATGCTTTGTTTTGCAGCTCAGCTGGGGTCTGTGTGAAGCCACCAAGCACACGGCCAGCTGAAGGCAAGATGTTGAGGGCAGGGGTTTTCAGCACATCACAACAGTAGCAAAGTAGCCTCTTGCTCCCAAGACTTCACTGCCCAGTGGGGTAAAATCTGCTCAACCTCAGCCGCTGCACCAGGATAAGGGCCCCGAGCTCCTGCAGATGCCCCAGGGAACAGTGCGGGCAGGGGACAGGGGCTGAGCTGGCCCRTAAGCTTGCACAAAGCTGCATCAACCTAGCAAAACTGGCCGATTTGACGGGTTAAGCTTCTCTCCCAAGAGCCGCTGAATTCTGCCTTGGGTTGGGCTGCTGTGCAAAGCGACACAAGGTCCTGCGTGAACACGAGCGTGCAAGYGGCCAGGCTGGATGGAGAAGGCTCCTTTCACCCTTCCCCAGCACCCTCAAACGTCCCAAATCTGCGCGCTGGGAAACAAGTCCCACACCACGACCCATCCAACCCGAACGTGTCACGCAGGCCTCCCTCCCGCCTCGACTCCCTGCGCGCTCTTACGCTCTCCTCCTCCCCTCTCTCCCTTTTCCAGCACACGGGGAAAAGAGGGAGTGCGAGGGCAGCCTTGCAGACGTGCGTGAGCTCCGCATCCGGACTTGAGCATCCCCGGCCTAATCCCGCAATAACTTTGAGGAACAGGAAAGCCTTTTTTTTTGCCTCCCCTCTCAAAGGTGCCCAGCCTATAAGGAGCCGCCAACTCCTCTCGCTCGCTGCAGCGAGCAGCASTAAAGATCACAGCGCGCAAAGGGGGCGAGGGGGCTGGAGAGAGAGAAGAGAATCTGCTCGAACTGGCCTCCCTCCAGCTGGCAGCAGGGGCTGGTTTTCTTAACGCTTGCGAAACCTGATTACTTTGAAAGAAGGAGAAGGGGGGAGATGTAAACACGATCATTAAAACAGATTTAAGGTGCTTAGCTTTAATCTAGTCTAAGACCTCTCCGGTGGCGCGCTGCTACGCAACCCGCCGCTCTCTAGACATCAAGAAGGCGCCTTTTCAATTTGGGTTTTGTTCCTCGGCCCCCGAAAGCAGGAGAATCTTACGGAGCGATCGCTGCGGTCGCGGCGGGAATTCAGGCATGGCAGGAACAACGGTTAAGCAATAAGGGATGGATGTGCGTGTGTTTGCACTCCATCTTTCAACAGATTGTTTTGCTGCATTAGGAGACTACTGTGTTTATATCCGGGCAGCAGGTTTTAAGCAGATTGTTTAAACTTGACTGAAGGAGGGATATTTCAAAAATAACCTTGCTAATAAAATTCAGATGGTCACGGCAACCTGAAAATGCGGTTAAAAATAAAAGAAAAAAGAAAAAAAAAAAAAAAAAAAAGATACCATTCCAATCTACGCTCACAGGGGTAACATGATATAAACTCCAAAAGAAAACAGTCTTTACAAGTTTGACTCGAAGGATTATCTTGTGTATCAGCACCCTCTGTGGCAGAGCAGCATTTATCCACGCACCCGCCCACCTTAATGCAGTTGCACAATGCGCTGCGGCCTTGATAGACAGGTAATTGCTTTATCCACCCAAGTGTAATAAACGGAGTCTACTCTGTTAATCCCTGTATTCTTCTCGTCTRCGAATGCCAAGGGAGGGAGAGCCCTCTCATTCCAAAACTACCGGCGTTTACTCACACTCAGACCTGCTAAAGTGTTCTCATTACATTCCTCTCCCGTGCTTGCAGCGCCAAGTATTTTGAGTAGTATCAAGTTATTGTTATATAAAGGGCACCTCAACTCAGGCTAAGTGGCGGCAGAAGCCAAGATGCAGCAGCCGCTATAAAAAGAGAAGGAGCAGAGTCCAACATCTTTTCCCACTCAGCGAGTAAAACAGACAAACTATTATTTGCTCCCGGGCATAGCGCAGAAATAATTAACCTGAGCTTCTAAAACTGGCCACGTGCTCCTTTCTGCGGAGTCCGACAGACGGTTGAGAAATGTCATTTTGCTCTTGGCCCATCAGCGCTCCCCACAAAGATCTATAAAGTTTTTTTTTTTTTATTTTAAATGTCAAAACCAGGCGTATCCTTTAAAAGGTTTACAGATTCCTGGCGGCTCCATGAGCTTAAGTTTGTGGCATCTAATTTGTAATGACAGTTTGATGGATGTCYCCCTTTCTTCCTTTTGAAAGGTATACAGAATTGGTGGTTTCCCCGGCAAAAATGACGCTTAACACCGTTCTTCTCCACTCTTATTTACACCCTCCAAACTGTGAAAAGGGCCAAGTGCAATGAAAGCTCTGGGCTGCATGGAGGATTTCAGCGTTACAAGATTTCCCACTGACTCGCTATGGGGATCTGATTGGGAGGCATTTTATGCATCATCTCAGCAGGGTTGGTTTGTCTTTGGCCCATTAATATTCACTACTCTCTCGAATATCTTAGGTGATGCAATACAAAGCCAAATTACAAGACCTCAAGATRGCATGAGGCGAGGAGCAGTTCTCCACACGTTGGAGAACGGGACTGGTTTTCAAAATGATCCTGGCAGAAATGACAAAGAAATCAGCAAAACGATACAGAGCAAAAAGGTAAGTTCATTCATGGAAGGACATCTACTSCCCCGGTGCACCCTAATAAATAACTGCTTAGCCAGCTGCACGGATGGAAAAGATCTAAGGATACAGCAAAGTGCAACTCGCATGTGAGTCACGTAGGACAACTGAATAATAGGATTCAGTTAAAAAAAGAAAAAAAGAAAACTGCTCTGGGAAAGATTAATGGCTACGATGCAGGTAAGACATAGAAGGTGACTATTACACACTGGTGAGAYGTCAGCTGGACTCCTTTACCCTGGCTGGGACCCTTCTCTTTGAGAAAGATAGAGACAAATTAGAGAGAACCCAGGGAAGAAGAGGAATGGTGAGAGATTTAGAAAGCAYGACCTACACGGAAAAGTTGAAGGGAACACATTTGTTTAGTCTGGTGAGGAGAAGAGTAGGAGAGGACGCGATAAGAGTGAAATGCTCTTGGAAGACACTGATAGTCAATTGATCTCGGTGTCAGCAGAGAAGAGAACAGGAAAAAATTGCCTTCACTTGGGCTGCAAGAGATTCGTGCACGATAACAGCAAGCTCCTTTTTAAGTATAAACGAGACAAAAATGCCCCRAACCCAGACTCGGTGAGTGAGTGGAAGGAAGCTCTGGAGGTTTGTAAGCGCTTGGCGCGATGTCAGTGATGACCTAAGTATATATAATACTTCCTCAGAGGAAAAACGGACTGGGTCGCCTGAGGTTTCTTTGAGCCCTGCTGTTCTGGGGCTCAGCAATCGTCTGCGCTCGCTTCAGTCACGTATGCAATATTTTTAGCGTGAATACATCAAGGCGGGYGACTTAGGCTAACTGTGGGCCTGATGATATTGCAAAAGCATCCGGTGTTTCCAGCTCCCCAGAAAGGCCACAGATAAGTTGAGGCTGCGTCTATGTGGGTCTCCCACACCGCCAGGATCTGTAGTCTGGAAACATGGGAACTAACCCCTCTGCCTGCCTCATGGTGGACACCACTTMTACCCTAGGACAACTTGGGCGTCTCTTTGCCTCACCATGGCTATTGCAAGATTTCTTCCATTATGAATTTAGCAAGTAGGATGCTGAGTTTGCACTCAGTTTTGAGGGGAGAGRTAAGGAAGCGCCGGGATGCTTGACCTGTTGGAGGTCCAACATGCAGGGGACACTGTAGCAATGCCACCGATGGTGTCTCCTCCGTAAGTCGTGCTCTTTAGCGCTGATAGTGCTCACGGGCTTTGCTTTGACCATCCTAAACCCAAACCACTTGGGCATGGCATTGTGGGTGCAATGTTTGGGGAAAAAAAAGGAAAAATAAGAAAAAAAGCAGCTCTCAATGACCAGTCATGGAAATGGCAAGTCGTTCACAAGCACCRCTGGGAAGTTTACGTCTCTCAGAGATGTAGGCAAGTGCACATATACAGCCCACCTACATGGACACGCAAAGCATAGGGTTGAGAATGCACAGGATCATCATTGGCAGGTGCCCCAAGTCATCCCTAGCACTTTTTTTGTTATTATTTCAGTGAGTCATTAGGCTTGGATGTCCCCTATAGTGCACATGGAAAATACCTCCRCAACACTAGAGCGGCAAGGATATTTCACACCTCTGTCTTCAAACAGGCAGAAATAGCCCTAATGGACTTAAATTCTGGAAATATTCATCAGCCCCTGCTATTAATATAATCTCACCAGTTTGTTCCATTTAAAGCAAGTTTTTCTCCTCAGGTTTTGTTTTGCGGGCAGCAAATCTTCATTTAATTGATGGGATAAAGGCAGACGAGCCAACTACTGGAAAACTGGGATTGTGTGGAGCCCAAGCCACCAACCAGAGCGGTGATGGGAGGTTTGGTCCCAGCCTTCAGCAGGGAGCAGGCTGGCCCGGGAGTCTTTACAGCTTGTACAAATTTGATTCTTACTATTTGTTTTGTTTTGATGTGATATGACTTATATTTGCTCCCACAGTAATGGTTACAGTTAGATATGTGTGCAAGGTCCCAAATCAATCCCTCTGTTACAGAATTTTAGGTACCAACTGTGTCAKCTACTCCTTAAATCTATTTTTCCCTCCTAATGAGAAACTAAAGGACACTGAAGCAATAGGCACAACTTTTACAGTAGATACATACRACACATTTTCTTTCAGCGTAACCCTCATTAATTCCATCAATCCGCAAWGGAAAACGGAATGCAAAATATTGTGTCCCTTTCGCCTTAATGAAAATAAAGCAAGCAACACTGATGATGCTGACAAGATTGGCTGTATTTTAGTAGGGKGTTTTGCCTTGCTTTTGTTCAGAAGTAACATCATCTCCCAGAGAAATCAAACACAGCAAAAGGACAGCAACAAAGAAGGGGAGTGACACTTCTCTGCTTTGAGACATGCTGCAAGGAAGTTTAGGTTTAAGTAGAAGGAGGTCTTGGTTTTTATTYTGGTAGAAGTCTACAGAGAGCTCAGTGCTATTAACCCTGCACCACCCACAATTTGGACAGTGCCCCATTCCCGACATTGGCTTTTCCACCATGGTTGTCATAATTTACTTTCTGTGCATGACTCGAATTTGACAGAGCAAAAGTGTCTTTGCTCGTTTTGCTTTTCTTTGCTAATGCTTCTTGGCTATCTTTCCTTGGCAACACTCGATAGTAATGTTTGATAATGCTTTGATGAGAGTCTTCAATAACGTTATAGGTCTGTTTCTTCCTTTTGGGTTAATTCTGGTGTAATCTTCCCTAAAATAAATGGAAATCCACTTGTAGAGAACTAATGAATGAGAAAAGCTGCAGTCACTGAGTTTAAAAGCAAAATTAAGGCATGGTTAATGTAGCTGTGCCTCCCTAACAAATTCTCTGGCTTCTACATCTCCCCATGTACTCTTAACGTCTTCCTGTGCTCCAGAAACAAGAGGGTCCCTGCCTTTAAAATCCTATCAAGCCTCTCATTCTTTGAACCAGAATGACATTAAAGTCACTCATAGCTGGGATACACCAGTGAGAACAGTGAGGAGGCCTTGTTTAAGACAAGGTCACATCATTTCCATCACCTGTAACTCCTAAGAATCAGGGAATGAACCCAGCCTTGGAGCACCACTCTCTGCATTTGTGGTCCACATGCATATTCCCGTTGGGTCTCAAAGGCTTGTACAGAGGTTGTGCTCACTTACTGCTGTTTCAGTACACTGAAAAAGCAAGGTGTAGGCAAACAGGCACATCATCACCCWCCCACATTGTGCTGAAGATGACAGTTCTCTRTCYGCTCACCAAGGAAAAGAAGGCACAMTTAGGCACAATCACAACAGCTCCCTCCAGCTCTGCCYGGAGAGCTGAAAGCGAGGCGGCCCCGYAATCGCATCGCTTCTGAGAACGCGGCCATATGGCTTTAACAGGGGTTTATTTCCTGCAGCAAGAGAGGACTGCCGATTCTCAATCCAACCAAAACAATTATGCAGACAATTTCGCTCCATTACTTGCAGTGGAACCCAAGCTGTGTGGTCCTCCCATGCCTGCTGACACCTTTAAAGAGACATTAGGCCGTTTTTATGTAAAATATTCCCTTAATGGGTGGTAGGTAGGATGAATTTCCTGGAAGATTAGCACCTGTCACATTGCATGAGGCTGATTCTCCTCTGCTRGGAGACAGCAAGACTCAACCCGAGGCCTCCAGAAGATGGAAGAGCCAAGCAGCAACCAGGAACAACTCAACCGTCACTAACACAAAGCGACACTTTTCCCGTTGCTGACATTTCACAAAATCATTTTCCTTCCCAGCATTTGACTCTGAAATAGCAGGGGACTTAAGGACATACGTGGGACCCACATTAGGTCTTAAGGAAACTCAAATATAGCCTTMAATTTCAGTCCTCCAGGACCTTATAAACTCTGCGATGAGCACAACCTGGAAGCTGCCTGGGATCTGTTGCCAGTGTCATGGGGCTGCTGATCTTTCACCTGAGCTACAGGTTTGCATCCAGAGGATGAAACTTTCATCCTTTCAACCAATATGAGGTAAAGCTCCAAGAAAAATGAAACTGCCTTGACATGAAACAATATAAAAATGCATTAAAAAGTCATCTGCYCAACTCTGAATGCAAACTACACGAATACTGTAAAAACAGAGATTTTCACCAAGGCACACAATGACTAAAGAACAGTTTAAGAGGAAAAGGGAGACCACCCTTCAAGCATGGAAATATCCCTTTTGGATGAGAATCAGGCTGCCTTTTTTTTCGGCAACTGTGTCTGATTTGAGCTACAGTAGCTATTTTACAAAAYGAGCAAATGTGCTACGTTTCAGACTCTCAAATCCAATTAAATCCGAGGAAAGCATGCGAATACCTCCAGCATGCCAGGCTGCCTGTGATGGTATGGAGCCCCATTGCCAGGGGCAAGGGCACCCACTGTCCCCCTGCCCGCCTGCAATGGGTGCAGGGACCACAGGAGCACCTTGCACTGCCACCTCACAGTGGTTAATGGCCCTTGCTGCACGTGTGTGGCCTCGGGAGCCGGGAAGCCRGGTTGGAAATATGTTCCTAATCTTTTTTTGGGTGGCATTTTCAACATTTATGCTACAGAGAAATTATAGGAAATAGGAAGAAACATCTCTAAAGTGTTCAGCTCTAAAGTGTTCGGCAGGAGCTTTCCTCCCGTGCTTCAGCCCTTCACATGGTACGTTTGGGGGGATTTTCAGCGGTGCTTTGCAGCGCTCCTGCCCTTGCAAAAYGCTCCAGCTGTGGCTTGCAATCCTCATGATGCCACCGTTTCACCATGAAGACATTTGGGGCCTTTGAATGGCCTTTAACAACGCTCACTTGCCCAAACCGCCTGTTTTTAAAACAAAATTTGGGGSCAACGTTTTGTGTAGCAGCAGTTGTGGTAAACAATATTAGTGAGTTTTGAGGATGTGATAAGGTATCGTGGCCTGGTAGCAGAGGTTTCYTGTCAGCTGAGGTGTGGTGGAAGGAGGCAGGTGGAGAGAGATTATGGGCATCCCCCATGGCCAGATGCTGCTCTCCTCTCAGTCTATGGCAAAGCTCCCACTCACTTTGACAGAAGCAAGAGCTGGGCCAAAATATCTCTTGTTAGTTAGGGCTTGGTTTTGTGAGGAGAGGGGTTTTATTCACTGAAACAGGAGGAAAATGCTGAAAAGGGAAAGCAAGTCTGGGTTTGGGCACCCATGCTTCATGCTATGTGCCATGAATGTCTGAAGTGGATCTTGGGGAAATGACCCGTAGTGGTTTTGAGGTTTTCGATAGGGTCCCAAAAAGGACAGGAGAACTGCACAGGAGCAGGGAATCACACTACAAATCCAGTCAACTTCCTGACAGCTCCAGGAGGCAACGACCTGTGTCTCATCAAGACGCAGGAGTCACCTCTGCAGCCACCCAGCCCGGTGCCACCTTCTGGCTCGAGGGGCAGAACCTCCTCTACGCTGGAAGCCAATCTCAGTCCAGCAGTRAAAGCAATCTGCAGGGTTTTATCAGTGATCAATAAGAGCCGCTCTCCCGGCAAYGAATAATGGCATGGAATTTGGGGATTTGCACAGAAGTTAGGAACTTAACAGTTATGTAAAACCGTGCTAATCAGATGAAGCATAAAGGAAAGCTCCTGCCCCTAGAGTTGGCATTCAGGGGCCTATAGTGAGGTCTCTGACCACAGGTGATAACAACCTTCCTTTAGTACCACACCCTGAAGGCAAAACTCCTGGAAACGCCAGCGTTCCCTTGGTCTTTTCTGAAATGGCACAGCCTGTTGGCTCAAGAGAAATATTGCTCCTTATCTTGATGGGGATTTCCATTGATCTCGGCTCCAGAAGAAGGAACCAGAAAAGATTTTTCCCCATACTGGAACATAGGGCATGCCTCTGAGCACTGATGAGACTTCTGTGTGCTGGCTTGGGCTCACTTCTCAGTGACAGACCTGGGAGAGAGTGTGTGAAATAACTGCTTCATAAAATGAATATTAATAGATGAAAATTAATAGGTAGCCCTCTGGAGAGCCAGAAACCTCTTCAGAAGGAAAGGGGTCCATTGACCCTATACTGAGGTGTACAGGAGAGCACCCATAATGGAAAAATAATTTCACGGGACATCTCATCAATCCATTTGGAAATTATGGCCCTGGCAGACATCATTCCCTTCCCATGAGCCTTGCTCAGGGTTAATTAGCGCGTTCTAGATCACTCTAGGTTATAYTTTTYCCTACGCYTCAGAAATCCCTGAGCCTAAATYGAGCAATGCTGTTAATTTGCACCAKTRCATGCGTAATGAGCACTTAAAAGACATTGGCTGATTGYCTGTTAATGGAACAGCTAGGAGGTAGGCAATGTATCAGCAAGAAGCACAAATAAATAGTATTTACATATTTCTTTCCCTGCTTTATTTTTCTCATTTGAATCCCTCCTAATCTGTTCTTTTGTTTTCTCCTTTTTCATTCTGTTAGCTTCCTGCTGCAAACAAAAAAACAGAGACCACAAAACATCTCTATGTTCTCACTCAATCATCATATTTTCCCCTCCTTCTCTTATCCACTATATCCTTCCTTTCCCTCCTTCTCCCATTTGCTGCACACGTAGATGGGGATGATTTTCCCATTCACTAAACTTTCATTGCTCTCCCTTTASTAACRCGTCACATTTAAACAAAATTGCAGYTTGARAGCTCTGCTTCCCTCCAAGCCGCAAGCCTTCAAGGCAAGTCAGCTACTGGAGAAGGGATTTCCCTTTTTCTCAGGCCATTTCCTAGTGCTGTTTTGCCTTCCTGGTGTCGTTCGAGAGGCAGCTGGGGGCACCTGGGGACTTCATCTGCTCAGAAGCAGAAGCACGAGCTGCTTGTGCCAGCGGCTGCAAGTACCAGGAGGGGTTTCACCATGTCCACAGCTCTGCTCCTCCACCTGAGCTTGCACCCTGGAGGTCAACGCACAGGGGCACCTACCTAGCACCCCACATTTCTCTGATCAACACCACTGCTGCTAAAGAAAGAAGAGGTTAACAAGTATCAGGGGCTGTGTTTAGGTTATATTTATACGGGTATCTTGGAGAAGGAGCAAAAGAGAGAGCTATTACAGGCGGCAGCAGGAAAGGGCAGAGCAAAACTGAAAAGGGATTTCAGCATGACTGCATTGGTGAAATGCATTCAGAAATGGGTCGAGGCAAACTTTTCTCAACTTGACTGCAGRAATGAATGAGCCCAGATAGATAAACCCACATTTTCCCTCCCCGCAATTAATATCAGGTGGTAGAATTCCAGACTTAAAAAGCCTGGTATCCTGTCAACGGCCTCTCCCTTCATGCTTTTCTGCCAGTGCTGGAGAGCTCACGCAGGTGAGCGCTTTCTGAAGGACACCATRCATCTCTAAATCATAGAATCATAGAATGCTTAAGGTTGGAAGGGACCTCTAGAGGTCATCYAGTCCAACCTCCCTGCAGGGTYTCCTACAGTATGTGGCACAGGATGGTGTSCAGGCGGGTTTKGAAGATCTCCAGAGAAGGAGACTCCACCACCTCTCTGGGCAGCCTGTTCCAGTGCTCTGTCACCCTCACTGTTAAGAAATTCCTTTGCAAGTTCCTATGGAACTTTTGGTGCCTCAATTTGTGGCCGTTTCCTCACGCTTCAAACAGCAGCAGCTCAGCAGCGCAGCTGATGGGAACCGACTTTTGGCGAGCCCACTTTCTGTTTCCAAAGCAGAAGCAAAACTCCCCACATTGCTCGCTTGAAACCTGCACCGTGTCCATTGCAGAGCCTGCTCAGCTCCGGAAGCACGGGAGTTTGGGCACGCTCACACACGCCATGCTCATGCAGCTTGGATTGATTCCTTTAGCGCKGCCACCTCCAACGTTACAGTGACAAACGGAGCATCCCGGCGGTCGGGCTGCCTTCGCTCTGCGGTCCCGCACAGCGAACAGATTTCTGGCACAGCCTTGATGCCCCTGGCCATGAGCGTGCAAGGGACCATGCAGGGTTTTCCAAGGAAATTTCTGAAAGCGGCTCCTGTCTGCTATCTAGGAAACGCTACAGAGTGCAGGAATTAATCACAGAATTCAAGGGAAAGGCAAGATTCTTGTCCATAGTCAGAATACCTGAAGAGTCAAGACTGGTAAAATTTAAGCTCTGAAATACCTGTCAGAGCCTCTTTTAGAAGAGGTCTTTTCCCAGACAGAGAAATGAAGTCACTTCTGCTTTGAGACCACCTCTGTAAACAGCAATAGCACAGTTCCTGCTTTGCTCCTCTGCAAAGAGGGGAGAACTGAAAAGGGTGTTTTTATTCAAGCCCACAAAACCAAACTATGGGATTCAGCAGCTAATTTCTAAACGAAAATGCCGGCAACGTTCCCCAAACTGCCTTGCCTGTTGCTAACACCGGACCATGCAGCTACCCAGCCGCGTTGCTRGAGCACATGAGGTTACCAGGTCTCAGCCCCGTGGCAAACACACAGCGATTCTGCTTCTCTTTGGCCTYGTTTCTTGAGGGCTACGCTACCCCAAATTAACCTACATCGATGAGGGCCAAGAACTCCCACCTGTGCGGTAACGTAGTCATCTCTGTAACTTGATTGTGCATCTAAGCCCTGATATTTTCTCGGCGCGGACTCATCYGAAGGCTGAAATTAAGTGCAATTTCGGGTCTAGCTTCTTTCAAACTGAAGTGGTGCATAGGTCTAGTGGTAGCACTTCACAGCAAGGTAAATTCCACGCATACATACCAGAGCTATAATGACTCTGTAAGTTAAATATAAACAGTTTTGTTTGTGTTTAAATATTTGAACATCTGTCTACAGTGTTTTGAGCCCAAATGATAGAACTGCACTACGGTACAGGAATCAAATGACGATAATTAAGGAAGGGAAAACAAAGTCATGRTAAGTTTAGTTTCACAAGCACGCATTATTTTATAGAGAAAGTTACATATATGTAGGCATATACATGCACAYACATATACGTATATGTATATGAAGGTATATGGTATAATAAAAGAAAATGCAAATAAAAACAAATAGAAAACATTAAAATTTAGAGGTTCTTCTCACTGAGTTAGTGAAAATGTGGTTAGAAACAGAGCATAGACCTTTATGCTGAAGTCATCAACATTTCAACTCTCTTTGCAACATAAAAGCAACAAAAACCAAGGGTGCTCTGACAAGAAAGACCAAATTCACAATGCAAAGAAAGCTCCTCTGCATCAGACAGGGCCTTCATTATTCCTTTAAAAGTCCACCGTCTAGAAAGCTCCAAAAGTATCKGAGTGTGGTATCCTTTCAACCCTGCCCATACTCATCTCGTCGTTCCATCCCGCTGCCGGCATCAAAGGCTCTCCTCATGTGCAGGTGCGAAAGGCGTGTGCACARATCAAGCACCTATCTCGCCAGCGATGCCGTCGGGAGCAGCACATGAAAGAAGCTGATCGTAACAAGGGATTTGCTTCTCCTTCTGCCTTAGGACTGCAGACCTGCTCCTGTCCCCTCGCACGYCCAAACCTCGTAAAGTTCTGCAGAACTGTTGCAATAGCAGGAGTCGCCACTCACCACAAAAGCGGACCCCAATGACTAAGGCYGCCTTTCCTATCAGTCAGAAAAACGCCAAATGTATATGGTGAGATGCACTTCTAAATGATTCACACATCCTGACCAGTACAAGGGATTTGTTCGCAGTTACATCTCTTCTGGTTCAGATGCAGAAGCTGCCTTAGCCCTGCAAAGCTGGGCATGCCAAGGACCGCGTGGCTGTGACTTCTGTTGTATATTCTGGCCAGTAGTCTCAAGGTTGGGGTTAAACAAGCAGTTTGCTCCCCTCTTACATGAGCACCAAAARACAATGCTACATTCGAGCTCATAAAAATATTTTAATTGGTGATGATTTCCAGACAACTATGTCAAAACTAACTTCGAGTCGATGCCCACTTGCTTAAATTTCATTCATCTGGGTTCAAATTATTTGCTTAAAAGAAGAAACATTTCCTTTCATACACACTTTGGTTTCAACCTCCAAAACCATTGCTAGAAATTAGTCCTTAACCACCCAGCCGGCTGCCTCAGAAACCGAGCTCAAATCCATCACTTTAATGACATCAATAACAAATACCCAATTTTCACCGCTATTGTGAGCAGAGGCACACGGAGGAGCATGCGGAGCTGTCATCTCGTCAGGCACTACGAAAACACCAAGGAAACCRAAAGAGCCTAACCGTGACAAATTATTCAAGAGGTTAACCTGAGACACTAATGAGCGCTAAATAGCTTGTTTTCATGCTTGCTTAAGGAGATTTGTTTAAAATCCCCCCAACCTCCGCTGCCTGTCGCGGCGGTTCCTTCTCGCCAGGCGGGTTTTCCTCTTCCAGCTCAACTGGAGGGTTGTGAACGCGCACGGGTGCCCTCTGCCACCCCCGAGACACGTGTGTGCCCCACGGCAGCCGCCCCGAGGGTCGCCCAGTCTCCTCGTCTTGACCGCACGCGCTTTTGGAGACCCTCGCCCCTATCAGAAGCGGAGAGCTGACAGAAAATAGACGCTCCTGATCACCTTGACACCAACGGAGTTGGTTGTTGTGGGTAAAACAAATGTAGAAAGAAAAACCAKCTGCTTAGAGTAGTTTCGTTTTTCCAGATTTTGTCATTTATCTGTTTCTGCTCTCCATGGTCTGTACTAGCTAGAGAGAAGCRTGTAAGCAGTGACCAAGGGAGCCAGTTACCTGCCAGTCTCTGAATGGCCGACTAAGGACTGTCCTAAGGAGAGGCTCCCTCCCRCGAGCCACCTTCACCTCCCACACTGATTTCAAGGAATTGGAGGAGTTTTGGTCTAGGGTCTAAGCAAATGACCTTGCTCTAACACAGCAACCCACATGACAATATCTRCTTGAAGCTCTGAGCTCAAGTGACCGATAAGTCACAGAATCACAGGAGGGTTGATGTTGGAGAGGATCTTTGGAGATCGTCTTGTCCAACCCTCCTTTTCAAGCAGGATCATCTAGAGCATGTTGTTCAGGATTGTGTCCAGATGGCTTTTGGCCAAGGATGGAGACTCCACAACCTTCCTGGGCAACATGTTCCAGTGCTCAGTCACTTCCTGTCTTGAGGACTGAGTATATAAAATAAAATAAAATAAAATAAAATAAAATAAAATAAAATAAAATAAAATAAAATAAAATAAAATAAAATAAAATAAAATAAAATAAAATAAANTAAAATAAAATAAAATAAAATAAAATAAAATAAAATAAAATAAAATAAAATAAAATAAAATAAAATAAAATAAAATAAAATAAAATAAAATAAAACCCAAAATGTTTCCACTCATCAAAGGAAACTGAGCCTTTCTAGCTCATATGGTGATATACCTCAGATATGAATACGCTGGAAGAACAGAGTCATTCCAATAAGCAAACACCTTGATCTTCATCATCCTTCCTGTTACATATTCATGTCATCCCTGGGGTAGGCAAGCGCCTCCTTCCCATGAGAGYAGCTGAGGCCCAGAGAAAGAGGCACCAGTTTCCACTGATGTCAGCAAGTTTGGACATTTGCTCACTGGTATTTTCAGAAGTGAAGCCAAAACTGCAGCAAAACATCAGCCTACAGAGTAGGGAGACTTGTGCTCAAGCAGCTTAGCCATCGAGCCACCATCCTCCTGCATCCGTGCCTTACTCATCTGGCCATGCAGAGGTGGCCTTCACCACTTCCTGAAATGAGAATGAACACGAGAAGAAATAGGACCTAGGGGAGGATCATCTTGTTCTCTTTAAAAAGAAACATTTCTTCCACCAAGCAGCTTTTTCGTTGACGTTCCAGATATGCTCACGTTGCTTCTCGCTACATACAGCCTGAATTGTCATTCAAGGAAGACACGAGGAGGGTTCCAAAACAGGAGCTGTCTCAGACGCGCTCCAAAAACCAACATTGTGCTCCAATATAAAACTATTCTGCAGTCCATATGGGAGATTTCAAGCATTTGATGGCTCTGGTTTTTCTTTTAATGGAATTTATGTCAGAAAAGACATTTTATTTTGACCAGATTATTTTTATGCCAGAATTCTCTCTCTTTTTTTTTTAACTTGAATTTTAAGCCAGATTTCACTCGACAGCATCCTCTTTTAAGAGATTGTTCCATGTTGCATATGTGTCCAAAAATCTAATCTCTTCCCAAACTCGTGTCCTTATAAAAATATGAAGCCTTCAAATAACTATAAACTGCTCTGCATACTGAACATCAGTTAAGTGAGGAGTTTGGATTTCTTTTTTTAATAACTCATAAACCTGAGAAGTTTTCAATCCGGACCCTAGGCCTATAGTTCAGGGAACACTGAACCAATTTAAAAATGTAAATAGGAGAAGATATTACACCTAAGTGACAAATTAAAGAGTGCACATAAGTGGTTTTCAGCATGCAGAGCCTTCCTCTCCTGTCGGCTCACCCGGTGCAGCTATTCAGGGGTCAACATTTTCTGGCAACCCAAGACAATAAAAAACACATAGGCTCTGCTCTCATGGTAAAGCTGCTGTATGTGACACAYCGCTAAGCCTAGGGAGGCTGCTGAACCTTGGCTCCAGCCACATCAATCCCTGCTTTAATCACTCTCCTGATAATGCTTCTCTTTCAGCTCTCAAGCTGATGGCTCCTAAGGATGGGAAGCCCACGACAGCAAAAGAAATGGGAAAAAGCTCAAACCAAGTCATGCTCTCTCTTTGACTTAGCCATTGAAAGGCAGAAAAACCTTCAGGTGCAAGGGTCTCCTCTGTTTGCTATGAACTGAGAGCCAGGACAGCACCGAGAGCGCATCTGCACCCAACGGGTGCCTGCTTCGAGCAGGGGAAGCGTTCCCATGCAGTGTGCATCCCCAGCGTGCAACGCTGGGTGCTGTGGACCTGCTCGTTCAACTCACAGGGTTCAACAGCAGTGATGAGTGCCCAGCTAAATGGACCTAACACCCTAACACCTTCTGCAGCAATTTGCCACTCAAATACAAAGGAGGAGTTGATAAATATAAAGCATTTTTTTCACTGTCTTGAATCAGAGTATAGAAAATAGCGAAAGACTTTGCCTGTGGATGCACTTATTTGCCAGATAGGCTCAACTTGCTTTTGTGGGCAGGCCCAGATGATTGCACAGAGCCTTAAGCCCCGCTTAAGAGCCTTTCTGAGCACACCCCGGCCAGAGCTGCACCCAGGCAAGAAACCTGGGTCACAATTTTGCCTGTCCCAAAGTGTGGGCAGTGCCTGGATTCAGGTAGCTGAGACAAAGCAGCCCCAYATAACCCAGCGCACGTCTGATGCTGCAAGTTATTTGGGGCAGGGTTTGGAGGGGGATTTCAACGCTCATTTCCTGTGTTTGTTGTTCTTAAACATATGGGATTTTTAAAAAAATAAAAGAATTCCTTCTGAGAAGCAAATAAACCCCTAACTCTGTAGCAGCCCGGCCGTGGGGAGCCGCAGACATGGGACCTGCTGCATCGACCATGGAGCGCCTCAAAACCCACTTTTTTGGCAACCTTCCTCCTCAGGGAGCTTTTCTACCCCTGCATTTTGGAAGGGGGACATGAAACTTGGCCCCAGAGGTTGCCTTTTTTTTTCTCCCCAGCAGCCTGCCTGATGCCTTCTCCAAGGCAAGGCAGGCAGATTTGGGAAAATTATAAACCTCTGAAAAAAAAAAATTCACAGAGTGGAAATTCCTTAGATTTTAGGAGCTAAAAGCTTTGAAGATTTGATCCCCTGCCTGGCAAGTGTATCTGACTGCTGGCCGGCACATTTCATGCTTTTGCCACGCGCTTTTTTTCTTATTATTGTCGTAATCACAGTTAAATCRCTTAAAACAAAGTGTTCACAGGTTGTATCAGCTGTGTGCTTGTCAATACATATCTCAGGGCCTGATAGGAASGTCCCATATTTCTTCTTCGGAAGCCCTGAGTTAACACCTAGYCCAGCCGCAGAGCTGCACCTTGAACACATAAAACGCCACAGACTGTTAAGATCCCTGAAAAATAAGATCCCGAGTGCCTCAAATGGAGTGCTGAGAATTAACAAATACTTTTGAACTTAATTCTCTCTGCATTAGCACAGGTGCCTGTGGTGGGGGACCGTTCCATCACGCACACACACACCAGGGTGCATTACAGTCGCACAGACAACCGCACTCCTGGTGTTGCCCAACTTCAGGGTGTTCAGCTACAGGCTTGCTCGCCTGTATTTTTTGTCTGTAGCATGTATGTACAACAAGACTTAGAGCTAGAGGCACCTGCCCATTTAGTCAGTATTTTCTATCTGCCAACATGTCATCATTTTCCTGTTATCGAAGTATTCAGTTGCAATATGCCTTAAACCTATAGCTTCTTCCCTTTCACACCAAGACTTTGCACAAGTTCCCAGCACTCCTCACATCYGTCTACAACACAGACCGGTCCTTATTTGAGGAGATGCTCACAASTGCATGTCATGCCCCAGGCAATAAATGCTGGTGAGCTTCACTACCAGGTTCTGGGCAGCTGCTATAAGGCAACACCAGAAGATGATTGATCCTGCCCTCCATGGGTGTATTTCTCTCTTTTTAATCTCAAAAGGGCCCAAAGATGACTGAGACATGGTGTGAATATCTAGCTGTTAGCCAAACACAGTCACAGAGAGTGAATCCACCCGGAATCTCTGAAAATTTTATCCATATGTCCTTAAAAAGAAGATTTTTGCTTTGACTGCTTATCTGATGAACTAAAACACTGAATAATTTACATTCACATTTATATCTTGAGTCCTCCTCTGTTTTCAATACTTCTTCCTACAGAAGTGACAACTTCATTTTAGCGCTGGTTTTCAAAGCAACTGTTCATAGATATCAAAAAAGACCAAAACTGTGACTGAACCCATAACCCAGATCATCAAAGCCAAAGAATGCCCAGTATGAAAGTAAAAAACAAATTCCAGAACTCCAAAGTTTATGGTAATAAAAGACCGAAGGAATGACACATTAAATTCCTTTTTTTCAAATTGAATTAATATTCTAGAAACTTGAAATCAGCCTTGATAAACTGTTGCATTCCATATGTCTATAGCACTTTATATATTAATTTAGATAGACTGGATGAATTGCAGCATATTGCTATCTATGAGTCTGAATCAGCATCTAGGTTTTATTCCTCGATTCTGTACAAATGCAAAACATATATAGCCCACATAGAGTACTCACTGTACCCCTAAGCAATGATTTGTACTGCATAAGGATTCCGTGCTAAATCTTAAGGTCTACATTTATTTCCAGTTTTTAGACTATTGAAAAAATCAGGTCTGAGTTTTCAAATTACAACAAATGCCATCCATTTTTGGGTGGCTATTTGCTGGATTTCAGATCTCTTTGAAGTATCATAAGATCCACARCCTTATGATCGTGAATCACATCACAATTTTTATGATAAGATTTTATGTATCATAAGATTCGCATGACACACACAATCTTATCTTAAAAATGGGGCTTCTTTYGCAAATGTAGTCTAGAATTTACTATGTGCAAGCAAACGCACACCTACCTACCTGACACTACAACAATGCCTGCAAATGCCCCTTTCCAAGAGTGCTCTGCAAGCATGTGAAAACGTTGTATGTGATTGTCTTCCTGATTCAYGACGTGTGAAGCAATGATCTGAAGCACCATGACCCCTTCTAGCAGATTAAGCTACAAATGTTGATGCTGGAGTCATCCAATTCTTTCTTTAACCCCACACTGCACTTCTGTGGTGTTCATGGAGGTGATGATTTTCCTGCTGAGCTCTAAGGGACAATGAAACCAAACACCAGCAAGTGCCTCTGACCGCACGTGATGCCTCAGCCCGTGTCTACTGCTGTGGGAATCCAAGATGGGAAAGTGTGTGACGATATAAGGAAGCAGACAGCTAATTGGCGTTACTCACATGGATTAGAGAGAGGCAGGGAGCGGACTCTACGCTTGTAGGCAGCCTGGTTAATACCTAGTTGGCATCCTGAATTRAAATTAGTAATTCTCCTAAAGAAGCCAGGTATTATACAGGGGGAATAAAGCTCACTAAATGCATGTCAGAGAGTCTGAAGGYTGATGGAAACAAAAAAACACTCATGCTGGCTATAATCAGGTAAAAGGGTTTGCATYGTGCTATGGGAGAGATTGCCCCCCTGACCCAAAGGAGAATGGGCAACATGTAACTTTGAACGAGGAAGGAACAAGTGATATATTCTGATATGAAGCAGGAACTTGGGAAACATTATGGAGTGTTTCTCAGCACTAGGAAAATCTTTAAATGGGTTCCCCAATRTTATCTGTAGGTAACACCCATAAAGCATATCATCACCTTTAYACTGTTTGTTATGCAGCTGCAATACTTTAGTTAGGGTGAGAATTATTTAACACCATGCCTATAGCTACATAAGCCCGGGTTTTAATCTCARCAGTTCACACAAGGCGAGCTAAGTAGGAACTCAGCAGCGCTTGACTAACTAAATACTGCAAGAAGTGATAACGATGCCTTAGTAGATAGCATCACTCCTTAAAAGATATGTCTGTCATGCACTCATTAAGAGAGTAGCATCGTACAGACACTTCGAAGGTGGCTTTAAACAAACCTGACAGTGTCAGAAGTAGCACGGGCAGTTTACAGTGCAGTAGGAAGCACCTATGCAAGCAGCTGGGCAGAAGACTGGTGCCTGCTGAGCTCTGAGTGGYTGTGACTGTATTGATAGCTTTGAAGCTAACGCAGGTAGAGCTGAATTTAGAGCTGTCACAGGGCCTGCTGTCCACACGTACCCCCYGGGATCAGGATATATCTCCTCTGACTTCAGCCATCTCAAATACAGGTTGTCTAGCCCAAGCCAGTCATCTAGGCTCCACTTATAATCAATGGAAAGAGACAGATACCTCTAAAGGGCAACTCATTCCCTTCTGAGATAGGCATTTAAGATAGGTGGGATGAATCACTCTCTGCAAGTGTCTGTGCCTCTTCACTACTGAGGAAACCTAGCCTAGATATCTCATTTTTGAARAACTGAAAGCCACCCTCAGCCAAGAGAGAGCCACTATCTTCTCAGCGCAGTGAGAGCACCGTGCTGAGCAAGCTGGGCTGGTGTAGATGAGATCTCTAACAGTGCATCTGAGCACACATACACATTAAAGAACCCCGTTGCCTTTCTAAGAGCAAGGTTCTTGGCGTCCCAAACATCCTGCAGCATGAGATCATTACCAAGTTTCTTTCCCTGAAGTTTCAATTAAGTATGACATGCTTCTTCATTTCCTCTTCTGCATTCCTTGTCTGGTTAAATCAGCATCTGTGTTTCACTTCTGGGATGACCATGTTTCAGTGGAAAGTAAAGTTTCAACACAGAAGAAAAATAGATTCAATATATAAAGTTTATAAAACACATTAAGATTCCTAGGGAGGAGAAAACAACACAAACATAAGGTGTACTACGCTGAGGTTGCCTCTCCCAAGCACACCTGCCCCGTTTCCTACTTCTCTCCCCAGCTTTGAATGCGGAGGGAGAGGTGTAAGAGGTGATATGTTGAAATGCAAGAAAAAAAGCCACTGTTGGGAGTGTTTCCAATGCTGCAAMAAGCTAATTCCATCTGGAAAGTGAAAGGGTCCAAACGTTTAAATTCTCTTTGGAGGAATGTATGGACCAAAGTKGTCTGAGAAAAGCTGCTTTGATGCTTTTTTTTACACCATCTTCCCTCAGAGTACCTATGTAGAATAGTGTTGCAGACTTATAAAAACGTCTTTTGCTTTTCCTTTCCTCATCTTGTGTGCCATATGGAGATACAGAACGAACCTATTTCACTGTTGCCTTCATCTTTTCCCATCTATATTTTTAACAGACACTGCGAGTAGTTCAGGGTCAGCCCCCCTTGTACCATGTGGCACAACAGGGCCACGATTCCCTCCATGGTTTGCAGAGGCCCTTTGAACATAAGCAGCAACAACTGCAATACCCAAAGCCACTGCGATGGTCACCCTATGTGCCAATGCGCTGGGACGAGGCTGTTTGAAGCAGAGTTGCCTTGACAAAAGAATGGAAAGAATCTGTTTTCACTTGACAAACACAAACCAGGGCTGCACTGGTGAGTGAACACGAATAGTTTTACATTCAAACTTGCCCTCTTATTTTCCATAAGCTTTTCAAGGATTTTTCCTCTAGCTGTAGAGTTAACCCAGGGTCAGCTACCATTACTAGACAGCAGTGTCCTCCCGTGGAGAGTTGGCCAGTGTCTTGGAGACCACTAAGACCACCGAACTGCAGCGTAGGAAGCGTGAGCCGTGAGCCAATTCCGTAGGTTTCAGTTTCATGTCACCCTACGCACTCCCCCGCCAGACAAAAGGTATCGTCACAGGACAAGAAGTGATTTTTGACTGTCGTCACCCATTCACGAGTGCGTGGGTTTCACCACCAGCCCCTCTCTGGTGGAGAAACAAGAGCTGAGCAGGCCTTGGGATGCAACTACCATCCCGATCGTCCTGCTTCAAGGGCACGTATCACATCCGAGATGACTCTAAGGAGTCTCGCTCTGTGGGTTACACACCCATCTCAAACATAAACCTAAACCACTGCTGTCTATGGAACTCATGCCAAGTCTCACGAGGAACACCTAAACTATCCCCAAAGCCTCTTACAGCCTCTGAAACAGGCAGGAGCTCTTCCCCGCTTTGGTATGGTTTTAAGAAAGCACACCGTGGCAGAAATAAAACCTGCAGCAAAAGATAAGAGTGAAACTAAGCTTTGCATTTTGCACTGTGATAAGGGTCTGGTGTCGTATCACCAAAATCAGGAACAACAAGGCAACCGCGCACCCCTGGCACCCGTCCGCTCGTGGCACTCGCTGGAAGGCAGCCTCAAATAAGGTAACGATAACCACAGTGTAAGAGCCTAAATCCCAGTGCATACGCACGAAAAGCACTTCTTAGGCCATACAACCATGTCTTGCCTCGTTTCTCAAAAGTGGCATTATAAGGGGAACCCCTAAACTTTCCAAAACAGCTGGAGAATCTCACACACCACRAAGGGCCGGCTGTGCCTTGCATCATTCTTGACGACACCACCAAGAACCTGGGATAACCTGGCTGCTTTCAGCAGCTTTTTGACCATGAAAGCCGTCAGGAATGAATCACAGATTTTCTAATTTCAGTTCGGATGAACACCTGGTACTTTTCCATGTTACCTCAAAGTATTTAGCATCGATTTAAATTCAAATCTCTTGACCGTGCCAAGATGCATACAGATACAAACTTCCGTGTTCGGGTTTTGCAACCCATCCCTYGAACAGGTGCTAAGCTACCTTTACAGTATAAAGTACATAAGAAAGGAGAACACACCAGTGAAATTTGCTCTTGTTCTGTGAAGTACATCTCTCTGCACTGCACAAACTTACCTCAATGAAAAAAAGAAGGCACTTAATATATTCTCGGCAAGGAAGGGGGCTGGTATAGTGGTTTTTGAAGGCAAGCCAGGGAATAGTCTAAACTGGGGACGCACAGCTTGCTTTAAGTGCTGTGATAATTCTGCATAAAGAGATGTTAAGGATCTAGCTCCTTGCTGTAGCATGCCATGTGTCCCTGAATAAAATTACTGCCGTGCAGGCTGTTAGTGAAGGAATGCGTAAACAGACAATGTATCCTTGCATCAGTTCCACAAAATGTTGCACAACACAAATGCCTCTCGATGTGTCATTTCCTGCTTGGCCACCGGCCCAGCTCCTGACAGTCAGTCAACAAAAAAAAAAGAAAAAAAAAAAANAAAAAAAAGAAAAAAAAAAAAGAAAAGAAATAAAAGAAGAAAAAAAGGAAAAAAAAATTACTGCAAGATTTAAAGCTGCTCCACTCGAACGCACATTCCACTAGCTCCAGACTTATCCCTCCACCCTCAGCCTTTGAAAGCAGAGAGAGAGAAGGAACTTCCTAAAAACTGTTACGGTTTTCAGTCTCGGAATCTCAAAAATCTCAATCACTTTATCTGCGCTTCACAAGCCAGTCTGCCAAACAGTTAATACCGAGACCGAGGAGCACCTCTGCCTTCTGCTGCCCTCCTCAGCGTGCACAGGCAAAAGGGCAATGTTTGCTCATACCTTTCGTCACTCGGGCACCTTACGAGCTACGGGGGCAGACAAATACTCTCGGGCTGAATGACATCGAGCGCTTTTTTTTCCCACCCAGACAGTTTCAGTTCAAAGCTCAGCGCTACTTTTCCGCTCAAGCTGAGATGCACAATTGTGGTCAGCGAGTCCCGGCACTATTTTTAATTCGAAGTGAACTGGAGACTTTGGAAGCCGGGCAAAATTCAAAAAGACAAAAGCTTCTCCTCCCTCCCGGCCTCTGATTCCCCTATTGACCTATGTTTAAACCAAAAGCAGCCAGAAAGGAGGATATCATCTCTGCTATTGCAAACACACTACTATGGACTGTCGAATTCCTATTTCTATATTTTATAGCAAGGTAAAGGCAAAAGCATTAAGGAAGGCTTATGCAAAGGTTTTTTTCTTTTTTTTCTCTTTTTTTTGCCCGGTAGTTTCTTTACAGTGATGTGGTGATAACTCTCGGTCGGTTATAACCTCCTGATAACACAGCTCTCTGGAAAACGTCTTTCAGCCCTCCTAGCTGGACTGTAGCTCTGTTAGCTAACATATGTATATAGCAGAGGTTTTAAAAGGGACATGAGGAGGGAAAAATATCTGCAGGACTTCCCAAGGATGCCCAAAGATCAAACACAACCCACGCTCTAGACTGCACCTCTCAGCAGGCAACAGCACAAAGATGGAGCAGCGCAGCAGAAGTCCCGTTTACAATAATCTAGTTAGCCTGATATAGACAACTACAAACCGAATTTGTTTCCAAGGAATAATCATAAGAAGATATTTACCTTTTCCCATGTAGAAATGGGCAAGTCTCCCACCAAAGCAACCTGACATCACTGTCGCTATTAAAATCTTTTAAAATAAGAATAATAATAGAGCTCAAGCAGCAAGCTTCTACAGGCACAGCCTTACAACAACTAAATGGCACTTACACTTAAGAACCTGATTTTTCGGAAGTGCTGAGCATCCAAAATACCACCCGGAGTGACTGCGTGCCACGAGTGCTCAGCACTCCTGATGTCAGGCTCTAAATGATTTGGATATCTGGCATGGTGCTGCTGCTGCTGCTCCTGCTGCTGCTGGAAAACATACGGCATTTGTTCCCTCGAGTTGGCTTGCCAACAGAAGGTCAAAGTGCCTTGCCTATAAACAAGCCTTACAAATTCACGATCTTAAGCATGATGTCATGTCTTAAAATGATAAGCTGGCAACAAAGTAAATGACATTTGGTAAAGATGTGCATAATTTTATGTTTACGGTACTTAGGACGAAGGTTCTAATAAGTCATCGGTTGTGTTCCTTTAAAGAGAAGTTTTATAACTGAGATGAATCACACTGCAAAAGATCAAAGTTAAAAAACATCAATGATGCCATGGGGTACTTTTTAATCTTGTAATGAATGATGATCATGTGCTCTTATGAAGTTGGTCCAACTGCCAACGCCAGATGTGTCTATTAAGAAAAAAAGTTGTTTGTGATGTGACAGCTCTCGTTGAGCTGCCAGAGAAAGGGAAAATAGGATAACATGCCTGAGATGTCTAAGTGAAATACTGGCACAGAGGGGCACTATTTGCTGATACATAATTCGTTAAGAAAACCACATCTGCTATCAGAGCCACTTGCTGGCTTGAATTCCTTATTATCTAGTTATCCTCATACAGCRTAAATGTCAGATGCACTTCCTGAAYGCTTGCTACCAAGCAGTAATAAATTCACCTGAACGTGCAGGCTTTCAGAAGACAGAGGAATTTCAGTGGAACTTCTATAACACTTCTTCTGGAACTGCTCTTTCCCTAAAAAAATGGATTTAACAACTAGAGGTATCATGGAGGCCTTTTGTCCCGAGCACCAGACTGAAAAAAGAAATAGAACTTGCAGAACCAAACAGACCCTACAGTAGGACCTCACCAAGTATTTAGCCAAAAATGTATTAATTCAGGCTGACTTCTTAACAAAATAAATTATAACTGAAAGGGAGGGCACAGGAACTCCATTTAGACTGTAAGAACTGATTTTCCAAGTTACTGCACAGTCCTGGTTTCAGCTGAAATCCGAGGGGACAGCASATAGGCATCATCAACAGGGGACTGTCTTTCACGGCTAAACTAAAACCACTTGGGCAGAACTTGGATATCTTGCTAAGTTACACTAATACAGCCTCAGTTTTAATCCACTGAATACCAAAACGGCTCCATTTAGGYCCCTACCTAGTCCCAATCTAAGAAGGTTCCCTTTCTGTGTTACACATAGCAGCGTGTGCTGTTCTCTGTGGTCATTTTCACACTGCTCTGCTCCTTCAGGACACTCCTACYCTCTGCTTGCAGATGCCTCAACACACACAACCAGATTCCCAATGGATCGTGCGGCTAAAGGTCTAAGTCATCCCATGGAGGGAATGCAGTTTGTCCAAGTTCTCCAAGCAAAGCCACACGATGCAGGTGAGCACTAAGAGCACCAAGCCAGCTAGGGAGGGAAGACAGAACAAAAAACCCCCTAGCTGTGACAGAAGGACATCTCAGGTGTGAGCAGGCAGTGACACAAGCATCTATGCAATGATATTTCTTCTACAGCTACTTGCTTTCTTCTTATTTATTATCCAAGCTGAAACTCAAYAGCCCAGTTGCACTTTTTCCTTCTCTCAGTGTAAGAATTTCCCCCTCTCAGTGTAAGATGACACTACGGCAGATATTGGCATCAAAAACACTAAACTGCGTGAATCCTGTCTCCCTGAAAACTCCCTGCAAGCTCCTTAAAAGTCTCATTTGTCTTTGCAGATTAAAGGGAAAATAATTGTTTGAGATGCTTCCATTATAGGGATCTTTTTAATGTGGTTATTCACCAAATAATTCTTAATCTCTCCGTGTAATTTAAATACAGCTCTACCTGGTTAATCCAATCAATTTAGAAACAGTTGTTCTGGTTAGATAAAGAAAAAACTCCAGAACTAGCTCATCAGTGCTACTCTCATGATGTGAGACTAGTTACCAACTAAATCTGCTAGACAGAGAGACAGACATACAAACTAGGATGGATTAACCAGACTTGACTGTATCTAAAAGTCAGTGTTCTCCCTAACAACTGCTGGAGCATGAAAAAAACACGATTGTCATAAAAATATGGCCAGTGATCACTGCAAACAGGTTCTTGTTAATTTAGCAAGGTGCTCTGCTGAGCTGAGCTTAAACAGCCTCAGTGAAAATCTGCTGGACACTGCTTAAATCAAATATGCACATTCTGTGCACAAATAAGAAACAAAGACTGTGCTCTCGATAAACTGCTTTTATAGCTTTCTTTGGCCCCCAGGGATCTGTGAGGAGTCCATAGCTCAAAACCAATTTCAGGTATGATGAGATTAACCAGGTGCATTAATTATCTGATGGCAAAAGAATTCAAGGGCAAACAAAAAGGCACTATATTATGTATTTTCTCTCTCCACTGGGACTGATCCTGCACAATGAGGCTCCTATTGTGTTCTAAATGTCTTCAGTTTGCACTTGATGGGAGTTCAGGGACTTCAACATGTTGCAGGAGTGCATGCATTATCCCTAAATCAGATTATATATAAATACAGTGGGCTCGCTTCTCATTTACACTGGCAGATAATGTATCAAGACCTTGATGTGAATGAAAATCAGGTTCGTGATTGCCCAAATTCAGCCAAGCACTTAAGTGTGTGTTTAATGCAAGTGTGTGTGTGGTCCAATAGACTCCAAATTAAGCATGCGCTTACATATTTTGCTGAGCAAGGACCAATGTTTGACAAAGATATATATTTCATTTATGGGTCTATGTTAAACAAAATTAAGCAGGCGTAAGTGCAAAGAAAAAAAATACATAATACTCACTTCTTGGCTCCCTTGGCCCATCCACTGTAACCTTTATAGCTCTGTGGTATGTAGCGACTTGGGGGGGATTTGTCAGGACAGTTATTGTCAAAGTAAAGCTCTTCCCTACAAAGGGGAAAAAACAACGAGGAATGAGTGATTACAACACGAAAACAGTCACATGCATGTTCAGTAAAGAATCAGAGACGGTTAAAATTATTCCCTGTCGTTACCACAATCGTGAAAATTAAAACCATAACTGACCATAGGAGTTTTCCTCCCCTTCAGTTTTACTCTATGTCAGGAATACGTCCATGTGTTGACAATCTAAATGTTCCTTATTTAATAATGGGTCATCATACAATGACAGAACAAAAGTGATTCACTGCTGAGGACAAGCCAAATTCTTTTCTGTATTGAAAGTGGTGTAAATCCAAAGCAAGGCAGATAATTTAAAAATTTACTCCAGTTTCGCAGCTGTGCGACAGAGAGCAGAACGTGGCCACATGTTATTTACTYCACACAGTTTTATCATTTCGTTTGTCTGACTCGACTACAATAAGAAAACATTTTCCTCCTGGGAATCCTTTTTACAGGGAACTAGTGTCTCCTGTCCTTAACACGCCAGAGGTAACACGATGACATCAGGATCATCGGAACAATTGCTGTTTATTTTTCCCCTTGCRTATATTCCACCTATGAAAGACTGAGAACCCCCTCAACTTTCCCATGACTGCGAGAAACTCTTCGCCGTGCGGATGCTCCCCCTACCCAACCTGCGCCCGTGTTTTCACACACGCACTTGCCCCAGATCATCCGGAGCCTTCGGCTGCATGAGACCGTTAGCAATAAATAAATAAACAAACGGGGCCGACSGAGTGGAGGGGCCTGTTCCCACAGGGCCCTGGCCTCTGCTCTGGAGACACACTGACAGTTGTAATCTGCTCGATACGCAACGGTTAGTCATGTCAGATAGTCAAAACTGAAAACTGTTTCAAGACAGGAAAAGGTGGGCGTAGAACAGTGACTCAATAAAACAGTCAGCAATCCTGGGCCGTATTGCTCATTTAAGCTGCTACTTTACCAGGCTCTCAAGGCTCCTTTTTTTCTCTTTTTTTGTCCTTTTTTTTCCGGCCTCCCTGTGTGCACACGGGCATTTTTGCTGCTAGCGCTTTGCCTCGCGCTGAACTCTGAAGGCATTCGATCAAGACATGAATCCTAAACAATATGCACCAGCACAAACTTAACGGAGCCTTTTCAAGCCTAATATAGAGCAGCTTATATATAAGGCCTAATAAAGAACAGAGCTTTGGCTGTCATATCTAGCAATTGGCCTTTTTCTTTTTTCTAGTGTAAGCCATATATCCCCCCAAACCTGCTTGAGACACGCATCATTTACTAGCAGGAGCACAACTTCAGACTGTCTTGGCTATGCTTATAATGAATTAAAATGTGACGTGGATTTCTTCTTTCTTTTTAATGAAATATATGTGTCAATTAGAGCAAAATGATTTTCCAGGTGTAGCTGCCCTCCAGCTGTGCCCATCTTTCCAAGGGCACAAGTTGGGGCTTTGGCAAAGGTGTAAAAATCCCAAGAAGCCCAATTCTACTGAAAACCCAACACGTGGCCTAAGAGGTCTTAACCCTGTCTCCCTGGAGAAGCCCTTATTTTGCAGCTCTTTCCAGGATGATCATCCTGGAGCGTAAGGAATAGGTGGAAGCTCTGGCCTTTTTGCACAGCTCAGTGGTGTCCACCCTGCTGCTGGTCTAGGTGCCTTTTCTCCCCAACGAGGCAAGAGAGGAACCTATTGCCTCGACACACAAACTCACTGGGGACGAGGTAGAGATTTAAGGCTTCCTCTTTGCCAGCTTATCAGATGGAAAAAATCCTGACCACAAAATTACGTGGTGTTGCCACTCGAATGGCAGCTGCCCCTATCGAACGAGTTTAACGCTACGGGCACTGCCAGCAGCACGAATGGGATGTTTCCAGGGATTCTGGATGAAAAACTTGGCCTTCCAATGCTCTAGCTCTATTTCTACCCACACGAGCTTAAAAATGTGTTATAACTGAAAAACAAGCCAGCAGAATACAGTATTTGTTGCACCCTGCAATAGGAGGCTTCACTGCAGGTTGCTGCCCAGCCCGGCCAGCATGCTCACGTTCCCTTGCTTTTGGGAGATGATTTACCTATTACGGGGTTAGGAACAAAATAAATTATTTGGGGGATGTGTTTCAATGGTGCTTTTTCTGCCACGGAGTGATGTGACTGATTTCTCAAATCTCCTTCCTCAGCTGCAAAATCCCTTAATGCACTTTTTATCGCCTTCCTTTGGGCCCTTCGTCATTTGAATTATCCACTTTTAGAACCTAAGGACTGATTTTAGTACTCTTTTATTAAATTCCTAGTCAGGCAGTCATCTGGCACTATCGCTTTATGTGTCTAAACTATGCATTCTTTGTTATTAACACAGGGGAGCCTCGCTGACACACAGAAGGACAAGATGGACACACGCTGAAGCACAAGGCAAACTCCAGAAACCAGCTCGAAAGGAGCCTTGGTAGCTTGCGCTCGTTGCATATTTTTTCAGTTAGTTTCTAATGTGATTAAAGTATCAGGACACAACAAAATTACGGTTAAGATCCCCTGCTTATTGAAGACAGGAATTCTTTCTTCTCGGGGCTGCAGAGCAGGCTGTAAAAGGGAGCTACTGCCTCCAAACCACATCCAAACAACTTCTGCCTTCATGGAGGGAGCCTTGGCTGCTTATTCTTATGAAGCCGGCAAGGTGTTGGAGCAAAAATGTGCCGCTTCTGCGGGCCGGCAGCATTAACGTTTAGAAAAACCAAGTCTCTCGACGGAGCCACGAGAAGCAAGGAAAAATAAATAAATAAATAAATAAAGGGAAACGTGGGAGAGAAGGTGAAGCGGTAAGCTGATGATTCAGACCTCACAATCAAATTTAGAGATACAGAGATCAAAGAGCAAGCTGTTTAGAAAGATGTAAATCTAAAGTCAGGAACAGGTGTGGATTAGTTTCTCGCCACCGAAAAGCGATTTCTTTATTACTTTATTTTTTCCTGTTCTCCTCCAAGACAAGTATCTACCGATATTTGTCTATGTAAGTAGCTTTCTCACTTCTGTTYGCAACTACTGCTTTCTTTCCTGCTATTTTAAGCAGCGTTTTAAAAATCTATCTTTAATGATATCTCCTTCTCCTTCGCTCCCTCTCTCTCTCTCTCTCTCTCTCTCGCGCCCTTCTCTGTTCTAAGTCTGGAAGACAAGTCTGGACCAATTTCTCCATCCTGCCTCTGGCAGCAGAATGCAGCATTTCAGATCCTCCACCGAGTCCCGGCTGCTTCAAAGGAAAAGCCCTACTTTCTTCCGTTAAGATCATAAGAAATATAGGGGGAGGGGGTCAGCTCTGTTTGGACATAATTACACTTCATCAAAAGAAGCTTTCTTCATCTTCCATGCGTGAAAAGTCTGCAAGCAGTTAAGTCTGTCTTTTTTCTTCCTTTTTTTTTTTTTTTTTTAAATATAAAAATTGCTATTTGGGAAACTAGCCAAAACTCAGAAAGCCAATACAGTAAAACAGCGCACACCCTTTGTTTTTCTTTGAAGTCTCTTAAATAAATATGTTGAGGGTTTGAAAAGTACACTATCGCTTTTCCATAGATTTTACCCAGATTGATCAGAGAGAATATATATATTTATATATATATTCCATGTCTGCTAGACACAAACCTGAATTAAATTACTAGATCCAAATTTGAGAAGTTTGGGGGTTGCGTGCATCTCTCGCTGCATCTACTGACTCATCAGGCCCTCTACCTCTCGCCCTGTGTTTCAGGGAAACGCACAGAGCACACGTCTCAAACGAGGGGTGCAGACCCGAGGCAGGGCCTYGCACTCCAGCCCCTTCCCATCACTGCTGCCGCGCTGAAACACCTCCGAGCTCCCAGCGTGAGCAGCGCTAGCGATGGAGCCGGAGAGCCCTCGGACCTCATCCATCAGCAGAACCGCAGAGCGCACAGCTGCTGGCGGGGGGAAAAAGCATGACAAATGGAAAAGAGGACTAACACCTTGCCCAAAAGGGCAGCGAAGTCTGTACTTACATTGYATTACTTTTATTAGTAATATGCAATGTAAATTAGTATTACTTTTGCCATAGTTTTTCCGTATTTCGAGGTATTCGTTATTATCGGTAATTTCCACGTTGGAAAAAATCAAAAGAATTGTTGGCCAGATCCCTAAAGCTAAATACATATATATAGTTATATATATACATACATATATATATAGTTGCTGGGAGCCACGCTAATGTGATTGCCCTCATGAAACACTTGTAACATGTCATCTGATTTCAGCTATCRAGGAAGCTGTCATGGGCTTGAATGCTTTTAGAAAAATATGTTTTCCCTCCCTAAGATGAACCGTAATTACTTTCYATAGAATATTACTGCAAAACTGGTGCTACTGCTGATGTCCCAGCCCTGTGTGTTTCTCGGTTTTTCTCCACATAGGGCTATTAAAAAAAAAAATAATAAAATAAAAAAAGAAAGAAAAAATACTTTGAATATATAAAGCAAAAATGTTTAGGTTTAACCACCAGCTGATTTAACAGCCCTCTTTGAGCAAACACCCAAGCGCTAGCTCGCCCCGAGWTAGCCCTTCCGTCATCACCCCGTATCTCAAAGCAAGAAAAAGGCCGTATTTTCACCGCGGCGTCGCTGGCAGAAGCTTGGCAGGGCTACAGGAACCCGGAATGGCTGGAGGACGACCACGAGAGCCCTCCAAACCCTCGAGCCGCGTCTCCCTCTCGGGCATCTGAGGCTAYGCTGCCTGCAAGCCAAAGCTTGCCGACAAGTCCCAAAGAATCAGCCGAGCTGCTCCAGGATAAGGGCTAATTGTGCGGCTTGCTCAAGGGTAGGGAGCTCGGTGGAGAGCTCCGCTCTTGGTGGGATCCCGTAACGCACGTAGCGCCCGTGGCGCAGGGCCGGGCTGCTCGGAGGCGCCGCGCGCGCGCACCGGGGCACCCACCTCTGCCGCTCCTGCCCACAAAGCGCAGGTCGTTGAAGCGGGCCACCTGGTTCTTCATGACGGCCGAGGCGTTGCGCAGCTCYGCCGAGTAGTTCTCGTCGTTGCCGGCCATCACGGTGACCACGGTCCCGTCGGGCACCTCGCCTAGGGCCACCACCTGGGGAAGGGCGAGGGCAGGGGTGAGGCGGCCGTGTGACCGACGCGAGGGCTCCCATSCCAGCGGGGACACCCCGGCTGGCTCCCAGTTTGCAGCAACCAGCGACTCACCAACTTCCCAAGCTCTAAACCAACAAAAAACCCACCCAAACAAACAACGAAAAGCCCAGTGGCCCCCTAAAAACAAACCCACAACCTGAGGTGCCAGATCTGTCCCCCTTGTAGCTTCTCCCGCTCCACATGGTCAGACAAGACCTTTTGTGTTATTCAGAGAGATCTGTTCCCTCTCAAGACCCTTTTCTGTCCTCAGCTCTGCTTCAAAGGTCTTTCCATACATGTAGTAAGCCTGAAACTGGGAATTGCACTGCAATATTGAGGGGAAACACTGACCCGCAGCATTACATGGCGCATGGTGCTGTTCTTCTTTAAAATAGCAAAAGGGAACAGCAAAGTTACACAAAACCTGAAAACATGATCGACTCTATGCCTGGAAATTGCAGCTCGGCTGATATAAAACATATAAAAGAAAGAATAAAGTGAGGCTGAAACACTGTGTGAACTTGCTGCTTTGCTGGTTTTCAGCAAAACACCAGGTAAGARCACCCGAAAACGGTGCTGTAACCGACTGTTGCGAGGTCTGCCTGTCAGGGCAGATTTTACTATTGTACTTGAAAGGGATTTTAAGATCTTAGAACAAACAAACAAACAAGAAAAAGACAGTAAAAATCAAGCAAATARCAACAAAAAACACACAAGAAGCGCCTATGTGGGTAGGATCTGAGGTCCGGCTAGCTCGGGATCGCGAGTCCGACAGAAAGAGGCTTCCAAGGGAGGTGCAAGAACCACCGCACGCAAACGAGTCATATCTGCCGAGCACAGGAGCCGACTCTCACCCTTCGTAAATGGATATTGGCTGAAACTGGAAAGCTGGGGCCTTCGGAGTGCCGATAAATCACTCCCCTTTGGGCTCTGGGATATGTWAGGGTAGCTCTGGATTCCCGCGGTGCCCCTCAGCACCCAGGGCAGCTGCAGCCTTGGTGTTTGTGGGAGGCGGAAATCCCACCAGCTCCTGGCAGGCAGAGACCTGGGCTAAGGAGGATGCCAGGAGCCTCGGGAGGAGGGCAGAGCAGCCCCGGCCCCTCTCCCGGCGCTCCAGAGCACGGAAGTGGCACCAGTCGCCCAGTGGTCCCCCGGCCCACGGCCAGCAGAGCATGGGGAAAGCTCCCTGACGGGCCCTTCCGTCCAGCCTTTGCTTTTTGTGGGTTTTATTGCTCCCCTTTCGATTCTCCCCATTGACGACGTCGCGTGGATTGGCCAGCTGGAACATCTGCAGGAAGGAGCACGTGTCGCTGCGTCGAGGGCCTCGGCGCGAGGGCTGCAGCAGGGCTCAAACCCGAGCGCCGGCGCCCTGCAGCACGRCACGGTGTCACTGAGACCGACGGAAAAATCACACCGAAATCAGGACCGAAAACACAAGAGTTTGTCCATTAGAAAGAGGGGGGAAAAAAAAGCTCTTCTGCTATGCAATAAGAGCAAAATAGCGTATTTTTACACTTTTTTTTTGCCACCACACATCAGAAGGTGGACGTGCACACGTGCTCTGTTTAGAGAAAACTTTTGCAAAAGATATAAGAAACGGAGGGGAAATGGGGGTATTCTGAGAACTTCAGAGGGTAACTTCACCTATTGAAAGACKGTTTGCATAAACCTGATCTGGCAGTTTAATGCCACGTATCAAGCAAAAATTATTTACATTTTCTTAGAAAGAGGACTACAAGTGCATTTTGAAAAAGAGTAAGGACTAAGTAAAATTTTAAAGATTAAAAGTATCCACAGGGCAAGTTTCTTAGCTATTCTTTAAATACAAATATCTCCACCACTTAAAAATATTTACTTTCTGCATAAAAAAAATCTACAGTTTGATTATTACAATAAATCTTTGCCTTTTTTTTTGGCTGAAGCTCTGCAAAAAGGCACACGAAGTCAAATGAAGACAAAAAATAAAACAAATTCCGACAAGTTGGAAATAACACTGTGGATTTTTTTTTTCTATAACACAATTATTCTCCTCTGCTCAAGCGACCTGTCTGTCCAGCTTCAGCCCAGTGGGATTGAAATGGCCAAAGCATTTACCCTAAAGACAGAATTTAGAAGCTAAGGAGTAAAAAATGCTGTATAATAATACCAAATATTAAGGCTTTCTGCACAGTAAAATGATTGTTTCAAAATAAAGCGACTGTACACGCTACAAGGCTCCTCTCACACACTAATGCCTATCACTCCAATAACTTTTTTATTATTATTATTTTGCAAAATACTGGATTCAAACAGCTCTCTGAACGCAAAATATTCTATACGGGGAATTCCTTCTCCAGAGACCGCCAAAAGAGCATCTGATACTATTAAAAATATTGCAATGTTCTATAACTTGAAACAGAGTAACTGATTTGCACTACTTTTTGTTTAAAAATATACATCTGGGCTGACAATTCACGCACCAGGTTTCAGCTTGAAGCGATTTAAAACAGCTGAGTTATAAACTCCGAAAACTGGGGTTTGGAGTGGAAACGCTGACAGACCCTTAACTACTGTGGTGCTACCGGGGAGAGATTTTATACCTCATTTTTTTTCCCCTTGCCTTTACGTCCGCTAAAGCTCTTGGCTACTCTCAGCATCATTCAAAACAACAGGCAGCAGCGCTCGTAACAGCTAACGTTGCAGCTTGGGTCTTTTATGACTTTCAGTAAAAACCTCCCAGACTCGAGACATAAACAGAGGGCCAAATTCTGACTGCTACTCGCAAACAAAGCACCGCCGGCTACTGAGAAACAGCAATAAGGGAATAAGATTTGGACCGTGGTTCACAATATCCTTCTATGCTCGGATGTGATTAGACAGCTAGGTCTATATTAATAGGCACATTGTTAATATCCTCCGCCACAAAAAGAGTTTGCATTAACCAAGTTATTAGTTAGTACACTCGACACGAACTCTGTCCCCAGAGCGTGTACATATTAAAATCTAAAATTCAAATGCAATACTTATCCGACATTATTTTAAAAAATTATAATCAAGCGCAGCTCTGTTTACAACACACTTCCTTTCCTGCGTATGATTTATATCTGTTTTTTTAAATTAAAACAGCACTATACTCCGAGTACTTTTTAACTGGAGATCTCTGCAAGAGAATTATGACATACTTAACACACCACTCAAAACATTATCATCAACGTATTATTTATTGCCAATAAAACTTCAAAAAGTGTGTTGTCCGTGAGCTACTCTACTTTCAAGTTACTGTTTAACCCAGATTTTCTATGGCCCAAATCCGCCTTTTTTTTTCTTTTTTGGAGATAATTCCCACTTTGTTATCTCGCAGCCAAGTTTCACTGCAGGCTGCATGCAGCCCCATTGCACTAAAGGCACTGGACAAGTTGCACAGAAGTTAAAATTCAAAAATAATTTTCTACAATGGGTCCAAGTTGTTTCAACCGAGTATCAGACTCACTGAGCAGGAAGGGCTATATATATATGTATGGTACATTTATAAGAGAAAAAAAAAGCACAGACCGTGTCTGCATGTGGAAACACCCATGGGATGAATCCGTAGGTGAAGGGGGTTACAGCCCCAGGGGCAATGCGGACAACTCCGTATTCCTGAAGCATCAACAAGGTGGTCTCATATCTATCGCTTTCCTCTAGGGAGCAAATCTATGACCTTTATCCCTCAGAATCCCAGCGCGTCCCAGGATATCCCAGTAAATCCCAGCGCTGAATAGCACTATCAATTTTAAACAGCGCTTACACATACGTATGGATAAAGAGGAGAGCAACACATGTAGACTGGGAAAAGCTCTAGCCCTTTTCCAACCTTCCACCGCACGACAAGTGCTCGTAGTGACCCCCTAAACACGGGGATATCCAGGCTGGATCTTCCCCTCCCTCTGAGGAACCGCGGCCCGTCAGGAGCAGAGGCCGGGGCGCCCCGGACCCGCCAGCCCCTCCAACGCCCGCCTGATCCAACGCCCCGTTAAACCGTTATCATCASGACGCGACGGGAGCCCCCYGGGCGCCAGAGCTGCTCCGCCATGCAGCCCYGCTGTCCCCATGGCCCTGACACCCSGCTTTCCAGCCGYCCCCACGGTGCCACCAGCCATCGCCACACACGCCGCTGTGACTTATCGAAACCATCAGCGCTGGTTAAACAACACGGGGAATTCAGCCGCTCGTGCGGCCGCTTCCCCGGCCGAGGGCAGCGCAGAGCGGGAAGCGCCGGCGCCTCCGGGCCCTGCAGGTGCCCCAGGCACGTCGGCCCTGGCCACCGGTGCCCGCCCGAGGCCACCGGGACACCCGGGGGCCTGGCCCGCTAGTGACACGGAGCACGGGCCTTGCCCTAAAGCAGCCTATCACACATATAAAATAATAACAGGCTTTTGCATACATATGTATATATATATGGGGATTTTTTGCGCCTTCTGCTGAGCCTCCTATTTCACCCGTCAGGAGAAGTGGGGGCCTGGCCCCCCGCGTGGGCCCCCCTGCACCCTGGGGTGTCGGCAGCAAGGGGGGGCACCCACTTTGCATCCCCACCGGCTGGGGGGATGAATGTTTCCTTCTGCAGCAGAGGGGAAGATTTGGGGGGTTTTGTCTGGTTTTAGAAAGGTGCCTGTGCAGGATGGGGGAGAGGGCGCCCAGTGAGGCCGCACGAGTGCTGGGGGGCAAACAGCGGGATGGAGCCCCCCCGGCACGAGCGCTGCAAGGGGCATCCGGCTGCGGCGGGGGGCACAGGGGCACTGCAGGGCGGGGATGACACACRACACGGTGGCAAAAGGGACACTAGGGAAGGGGGGGACTGTGGAGGATGGGGGGCAGAGCAGGTACCGCGGGAGGAGGGGGGGCACAGCAGGCGCTGCAGGACACGGGGGCACAGGAGACTTTGCAGGACATGGGGAGGGCGGCAGAGGGGACTGTGGGACCAGGTTGGGACACAGCAGCCACCGCAGGATGAGGACCAATGTGGGCGGGGGAGGCAGGAAACTTTGCAGGATGGGGGAGCACAGAGGCTTTAGGGGGGCACAGAGACACTGGGGGCGTGCAGAGACATTGGGGGGACACATCAGGTACTGCAAGGTGAGGGGGCACAGAGATATGGGGGGGGCACATCAGGCATTGCAAGGCAGGGGCAGAGTGAGGCTTGCGGGACGGGTGAGCA
>PTEX01000048.1:4136172-4173331 GCA_003342815.1 Eudromia elegans
TGGAAAGGGGGAACAGCAGCCCCCGGCCCGCGGAGCTGCCGCACTCCCTTTTCCTTTCCTTTTCTCTCTTTCTTTTCCCTTTTTTCTTTTTTTTTCTTTTGCTTTTTTTTCCTTTCTTCTCCCTTTTTTTCTCCTTTTTCTTCTCCTTTTCTCTTTCCTTTTTCCTTTTTTTTTTAATTTCCCGTCATTTTTTCCCCCTTTTTAATATTTAATTTCATTTTAAATATTTATTTATTTATTTAATTTGCTTCCCGAGTGGCAGCTCCCGCGGGCCGGCCCGGCGGGGACGGGCGCGCTCCACCTGCACTCCGCGCTAACCCCGATGCCGAAAACGTGGGGGGGGTTTTTTCATAATTATTTTGATACTAATTAACGATCACGAGGGTTTTTTTTTTTTTTGCCCCCCACACCCGATTTTTTAGCCGGAGGGGAAAAACATTCCAGCAGAGCAGGGGAAAGGTGTTGGGAAGCAGGAGAGAGATTGCCTTATATACAGCCCCTGTGACAACCGCGACTCATTGCAAGCGAGAAGACACATTTCCAGTTTGAGTTAGTCTCACTATAAGTTTTACAGTTGCCTCTCTTCCTACTAAAATAAAATAAAAAGTTAATTAGGAYACGCTAAAATAAGTTATTGGAAGCTACCAGTGCAAGATCCCTTAAAATAGTCTATGGTTATTTATAATGTAGAAATAAAATTTTCCACTGAACGCCCTAACAACRTTTCAGGTACCTGGCACGGCTGATTTTTGGTCTCCCAGCAAAAATATCTTTCTCCTGAACATTTACACATTTAACAGGAACTTACTACAGCCTGGAACCGATCACAGAGCAGAGCGCTCGGGTTATGGACAAATTAATAAAACGACCAGTAATGTTTATGGACTTGCATAAAGGCTGCATGGGAATTTTTTAGAAATAGGAACTTATGATATATATATATATATATAATCTGGAACTTTGGCGTGGATTTGGCTGAAGCTGGGAGCGAGGCTGCTGCTCGCCTCGCCTCAGTTTTTATTTCAGAGCTCCTTGGAATTTTAGCACCGGCTGCAAAACGGGCCGTATTTTCAGATTTTAGAGAATCATCAGAGGTCGGAGGAAAAAAGACGCTTGCGCTGCAAAATGTGTCCCARCAAACACCCTCCGATCCTCCTTACAAAGTAAGATTTTCATGAGTACAGCTGCTTTTCCTGCAATTTAGATTTTGTAGCTTTTGCATTTTTAAGTGTGCTGAGGGTACAGCCATAATTACATTACCTTATTTTATTTTATTTTATTTTTGGCCAGAAAGGTAATGTTTTAAAGAGCTCCGTGTTTGTTTACTCTTACATTTATAAACCTCGGGCCCGGCGCTCTGCTGTTGTGAGCATCGCGCGCTCGAGACGAAAAATAATTGTCAGGATTTGAAAGATTCCAACCTGGAAGATGTTTCCTAAATAAACAGCCTTGGTGCCAGTTTGCTGGGCTGGAGCGTGCAGTAAATACGATGAATGCCGAATTTTATTTTGAGCTTCTCCGTGTATGTAAATAGACTTTGTGCAAAGGGAATAAATGAATGGGTTCATCGGGTTTGTTATTGTATTGGATATTTTTAGTGCGAGTGACTACAGCCATGTCAGCAATTATTACTATAGTTAAGGGCTCGCCAGCGTTCCCCGTCCAAAATCTACCTCCCCGGCGTTGTTAATTCACTCATGAAAATGTGCATTGAGTCACAAAACCCAACGGAGCTGAATCCCACCAAAGGTTTTGCCCACTCGTGTCCGTGGGAGCAGGATAAGAGCCAGTATCTGTTGGCAGCGTTTCCCTTTCACTCTTGTTATAAATTGACTGTTTGCCCGGCTATTCTTCRCTTTATTTATTTATTTACTTGTTTATTTTAAATATGACAAGTAGTTACTCTTTTTGCCCGGCTGTTAAGCATGCGGGTGGCAACGGGCTCCRGAACTGCAGCTCTCACATTCAACAGGGAGCTTTGATTCATTTAACTACCGTGTCCCTGTTCCAGTGATTCACGGCCTAGATAAAAGAAGATTCTTTGTGTCCTAAAATTTGTTGAAAGTCTTTAATATTTCAGCACCATGCACTGATTTTTTTTTTTTTAATACTGTTTATATTGTTAAATATAAACCCAGCAGTTTGAAAGACAGGGTAGGGAGTGTCTACATTTAAAAATTCTTCTTCAGTAAATTACTTTTTCCCACTGTCTTTTCTAGTAGGAACTGAGGATGGAGAGCTGAGATTCTCAAACCTGAACCTATTTCAGGTTTGATGCTCATTTGCTCCATGCCCTTGGAAACACATGCAGCATCTTCTGCTTTCAGTGTAAAAGGGGGTCATAACTTTGACAGTATTTTATGAGAGATAAAATACATGTGCTGAGTTTCCAAAGACTATCAGGACACTGTTAATGTGAGGTATGCCAGTAATACCAGGAAAAAAAAAAAAAAAAAGGAAAAAAAAAAAGAAATTCTGATTGCTAACAAGAAACCTGCCATGTTACAGCTAGAAAACTGTGGGCTTCCCCAGGGCATCCATTATCCAATCAGTAGCATAAATACCTATTGAAGTCTGCTTTTTTTTTTAAAGGATTTCTATTCTTCTTCTCTAATACTAAGGTCTCTGTGCTTCCATAGGGTTCTCCCCTTCCCCTGTCTGTCCACAACCTCTTGTGCCTTACTTGAATTCCATGTATTTCAATAAGTCTTATAGCAGCAAATGATCATATCCTTGGGAATGAAAAAATGTGGTCCTGCTTGTCATCTTACAGTAACTTTTAAAGAAGAAAATGTGGCCTGTGATTTCTGGTACGTAAAAACATAGCAGCATATTGCGTGATTAGAAGGATTTTTGGCCTTTTTAAAGTAAATTTTATATATATTTGCAATGTGCAAACTCTGCAAGCTGTTAGGGTCTCCATAGTTAGGGACAAACTGGCTTTTCATGACAGGATTGACTTTGTCCCTGTCCATTAATCCTGCTTGCAACCTCTGCATAGTTCATTTCAGAATCAGGAAGAATAATTTTTTCTTTTTTGAAAAATTTAGATCAAAAATTAACACATTGTTTTAGAGATGTAAAGACTTAAAAAAAAMCCAAGCAAWGACTTTTATTTTATTTTATTTTATTTTATTTTATTTTATTTTATTTTATTTTATTTTATTTTATTTTATTTTATTTTATTTTATTTTATTTTATTTTATTNTTATTTTATTTTATTTTATTTTATTTTATTTTATTTTATTTTATTTTATTTTATTTTATTTTATTTTATTTTATTTTATTTTATTTTATTTTATTCTTTCTTTCTTTCAGCATGTATAAAACCAGCATGAGCCAAAAGCTTCATGGTTATTTTTCTGTCGACCTCAATGAAAATTGCCTCCCTTGACTAACTGAGGGGAAAGTGGGTGGTATCACTGTTTGCAATTAAAAAGGGTTTATACATTTGGAACCTTGCAGAGTCYCTACATTTTGCATGCTGGTTTTTAAGAGACTAATGAAGTGCACTCTGGCCAGCTACAAGCTCCATAAAGCTCACACAGAAGATACTACAAAGATGCAAGGGAGTCTTGAGCAGACAAAGTAGTTTTTAGTGTTGCCAATCACAAGCATTAAAAATCCTTGCATTTACTCCCTAAGTTCGCAATGGTGATGATTCCTATTGTAAATTTTTTCTTCTTAATCATGAATGTTAGCAAAAAAAAATCAGCAGATTCTGTGTTAGTTACACAAATCTAGAAGTTGGGGCAATAGGAAAGCATTCAACGTGGCAAGGCTTGTTTTAAAAGCCCTGCAAACACACACCATTGAAAAGGGTTGTGCACTCTTCTGCAGAAGTCAAATAGAAGAGTAAAGCTTATATTAATGGTAAGTAAGCATAAATTAAACAGTAAATCAGCTATTAGGGGAATTAAAACAGTCCATTTTGACCTTTCCTGAGGTTTCTTTGCCATATGATAACCTGAGCACAGGCAGGCCAGGCCAGAGGATCAAGATCATATTCATGGCACTTCTGTGCCGCAATGTGATCTTGAGAATGCTGAGCATCCTGGCTGCATTTTAGCACAATGTACATGTGTCCCAAATCAGGCCTGATATTAAGACCTTTGCTGTACGGAGCGTAATCTGGGATCAGTCAATTAGTCAAATGTTGTGGCATTGGCAACCGTGTCAGGGAGGATGGCGACATCAATCCCCAAACGAGCCGTAAGAGCAGATGACAGGACATTAGGGATTACATCTAGTAATGAAAGACAAAGATTTGGCAGAAAAAATATTCCAGGTGAAGTTGGCAGCAGTATCTGCAGCTCAGCTTGTCTACCGCCTTCCARTATAAGAGCTTGTTTTCACTTGCATAACTTTGCCAAACTTTGACTGTTCAGGACGAGGCTTTCAATCCCGAGCCTGCCTCGAGCCSATTTTTTTGGAAGCTTTCAGCAGCAATAGTAGTGCTGCTTCTGAGGCTGGTGTTGCGAGGAAAAACATCATTTCACAGAAGGTAAAAAATTCCTAGAATCATCGCAATATATTGGTCAGAGTGGGGACATGACATTTTACAAAGAAGCAGGTTAAGTTCCTTTTGCTGCCTCCAACCATAAGGACTTAACCAGCCTTGGCTGAGTTACGAGTTTCTGAAAAYTGTTGAGGTTTTCCTCGCGCATGTGCAATCCTGATATAGTAGTTGGCAGAGGCTCCATAGCAGCACTGGAATTGCTGGACTAGATCRGATCTGTAGCCAGTCTAGTCTGACCAATATTCTCTGCACTAGATGTCTTAGAGGAAAGGATAAGAAACCCTCAAGTCAGCAGATAGAGATGAGACCTATCCCTCTCCTAAGGTCTCATCCTCGTTAATAGTAGCTTATAAAATATGATCAGAATGAYTGTCAGCAGTTCAGTTTTAAATTGTGTATTTTAGAAGCCTATAATTCAGCCAAGAAAATTCCTTTCAGACTGAAATCTGGCTTATAATCTTAGTTCAGAAGTCAAAACTCTATACAGATATATTTTTAGAATACTCTGTCTTGAAGCAATAGAAAAGAAAAATACTTGTGTACAAAATTCTGGACATTTCTTTTATAATGGACTCCGTAATTCAGTTGCAGAGTTGTTTTTCAAAATGATAAGTTTCGTAAGTAATAACTAAGCCATTTGTCTCAAATGCTGGTCAAGCCCTMAAAGGAACTCTAAAAGCAATTAAAACCTGAATCATTACCACTAGACATTCAAATGAGAATGAGATTCTCCTACCTCAGGATATTAGGAATATTAGGATATTAGGTGCTTATGTGATGCAATACCAAAGACCTGTTATTCAAGTTTATCTTATAAATATTCAGATAATTTGTTAAATATATATGTAAAAAGAAAARGAAAAAAGAAAGCAATCTTGTCGTTTCACAGCAAAACTCGTATGGAAAGTCTGTCAGTCAAATCTTTTCCTAATGCAAGTGTAAGGAAGAAGACATAACCTGGAAGTGTCCAAGAGCAACACGTCCAGGGGGGCAAGGCAGACTCCAACCATTCCTGCAGGCCCCCAGCAGCCCTCATTACCACCAAGCTTCCCTTTGTAGTGGAGAAGATGCCGCAGCTCTTCCCATCCTTGGAAAGCTTTCAAACACTCTGTGCTTTGCACCCTGAGGTTAGCATGATCTTCAGCAGATAAAAGCCTGTTTCATGAAAAAGCAGATTCCAACTTTTTTTTTTTTTTTGTAAGAAATAATAGTAGTAATAATAATGACAATAATAATAATAATAATAATGCTCTATTCTCTCTGTAGTTCCACTGATTTCGGTGAGAGCCTTCACAGAATAAGGTGCCACTTTGCACCAGGGAAGTGCACGCAAACCTTTAACTTGCTACTTTGGGTTGTTCTGCTTATCTTTTCATATTTCTATGCCTGAAAGCCCAATTTGCTGAAGAATATCTGGTGTTTCAGCTCTTTGTTGCCGCTCTGTTTTAAAGACAGAATATTCCTTATTCCTTATTCCTTATTTCTTAAGTGTCATGTTCCACTGTTTTTTTGCAGCTGAAGGACRTGGACTGAGGAAATCAGAGGAAAACTCTGTTTACTAAACACCATATGTAGAAGACTACTGATAGTTTTTCTAAGGAAATTTATGAGCTGTGTGGAGCAAATGAGCTCCCTTATTGGTAAATATTATACGCACTTTCTTAGAGACATTACTGTTCACATTGCTTTTATGTAGAAAAGGGAGACAGCATGTCTAAAATAGTWGGCAAAATAAAAAGGCCATTTCTAACATTTACTTATCATGAGATTCTTGCTAGATCATGGCACATCCATACTGATTCAAGATAGAAAGAAAAGATAATGATAGGACAATTATAATTTTTGTAGCTAATATGTTATCTTTATGCAGGCCCTTGCATGCCTACATAGGTTTATTGGCAAGTTGGGGCATTTTGCATATCTGAAATAAACAGCTCTTAGTATGCTCAAAATGTTCAGTGTGTCTGCAAGCAGCCTGGTCTGAGAGGTTGTCTGCTTTCTGGCATGGAGTATTTGAGATCTGGAGACAGATTCCTTGTCTTCTGGCTGCCCGTCCTGTATTCACAGAATCCCCAAATGGTTGAGGTTGGAAGGGACCTCTAGGGATCATCCAGTCCAACYCCCTGCTCCAGCAGGGACACCCAGAGCACRKGGCACAGGGTGGCWTCCAGGCAGGTTTGGAAGATCTCCAGAGCAGGAGCCTCCACAGCCTCTCTGGGCAGCCTGTTCCAGGGCTTCGTTACCTTCACAGCAAAGAAGTTCTTCCTCACATGGACATAGAACTGCCCGGGTTTCAACTTGCACCCATTACCCCTTGTCCTGTCACTGGCCACCACTGAAAAGAGTTTGGCCCCCTCCTCCCTACATTCACCCCTCTGGTACTTATTCATATTGATCAGGTCCCCTGTCAGTCTTCTCTTCTCTAGGCTAAACAGGCCCWGCTCRCTTAGTCTTTCCTCACACGGTAGATGCTCCAGTTCCTTCATCATCTTCATCGCTCTGCGCTGGCCCCTCTCTAGAAGCTCCATGTCCCTGCTGTCCTGGGGAGCCCAGAGCTGCCCCAACACTCCAGGTGTGGCCTCAYCAGAGCTGAGCAGAGGGGMAGGATTCCCTYGCCCTGCTGGTAACRCTTCTCCTGGTGCAGCCAGGAKCCCATTGGCCTTCTTGGCCACGAGGCCACACTGCTGCCTCATGGTTAAGTCGTTGTCAACCAGGACTCCCAGAACTCTCTCCGTGGAGCTGCTTTCCAGCAGGTCAGCCCTTAATATGTGCTGGTGTCTGGGGTTATTCCTGCCCAAGTGCAGGACCCTGCACTTGTCCTTGCTGAACCTCGTGGACAAGTATTCCTGCTGTTGTGCTTGTTCCCTGCTCCACTTCTTCTACCATTTTACGCTATGGATCCAGGCGAGAGTTAACTGTTCAGTCATGAAAATTAAATGAGAAGGAACCTCGGGAAGTGCTTGCAAAGCATATTTTCAAAACTACTAGTTTCTCTTGCGCAAGTAACTTGGTGGCTTTCAGTGACAGCCCTCTTGATTTACAGAGGAGAGAGAGAACAGGGCGGGAGCTTTCTGTTAAATCTGACTAATATAATATATGCACACAACATGAGTATTCATTTTCTCTTTCTTTCTTTCAGACTATCATCTGTGAAACTATCAATCCAATCTTCAGTTAAAAAAAAAAGTAATAGCGAAAGCATTCTGCATTTAAAACAAGAAAGTGTCTTTCTGAGTGATGATCCCATGTCCTTAAGTCACCCTGTTGTATTTCAGCACATACGCTCCCCAACGTCACTGGGGCTTTGCCTTCCCTAGAAAAACGAGCTGCTTTTGACAAGGGGTGTCAAAAATACTTTTCCACCCTCAGATCCATTCAAGTAGTATTAGAAATGGTTGCTTCACTGGTGTGGACAGGGTTAGCTGAGTTCATTGCTTACTGCAGCAAATCATGCTTGTCGAGGGCTCCTGGGACTGCTTGCCTGTATAAGGCAAGGAGGACTTGACTCAGACTCCATAGAAGAATTGGTTACAGTAGGTGCTGAACTCAGCTGCCTTCATCCACACTAGAAGAGCAGTTGTTACCAACACATCCAAGACCTGTGGAGAGCGGGCAAGCATTTCGACAGCCATTGTCTAAAGCAGTTCATTTTCCTGCAGCAGAGGCACGATTCCTGCTCTGATATAACCACTTAATTCAAGGCAAAATTCAAAAAATAAGCCTAGGAAAGTGTAAAGTCTACTGCGTTGGCATTAACAGTGATTTCCTATGACTTTATACACTTAATGTCAGGTGCTTCACATCCTTTTTAATACATTGCCTTTATCATCTACATAAACAGAGCCTGCAAGGCCACAAGCCAGCCATCAAAACTGGATGATTTCTAAAATGATGCAGTCTAGTTCTAAGAAAGCAATAAGCAAGTGACACCAAGATTTTCATCATATGAAATGGGTGACCAAATGTACAATGCCAGAACTAKCAGCCCCTTCATATACTGCCACTTGGATATCTGACTATGAAAACACATAYGAAAAATCTTCTAAGCCAGACTGGCCTAGAAATCTCTCTGCTCCTTAGATGCTTGTTACATAATTGATCAACTCCACGGGAGCATCACAGAAGAATTAGCTTGTAATACAAATTTTCTTTTTCCTAACTATTTTTTCTTGTAATTGAGCAAAGAATAAGTGAGTATGCAAGGAAGGAAGCTGTAACATTTATTTTCTTTTAAACAGATAAAAGAAGATCCTTGCTTTTTTTTTTTTTTATGGTCATCAACTTCTAGATGACCTTTGCAATGAATGCAAAACATATTATTTTGGCCAGAAAATGGATTAACATTTGTAGAAGGATTAATATTTTATCTGCTTATCTGTCTGTCTCTCTTTCTATCTGTCTAAATTATCTATGTGGGTTTTTAAAGCAGACCAAAGGAAGCTAGCAGCTCGCTCTCACTTATAATTGCATCTGCAGAACTCCAAAACTGCACCAGATTGCAAGATCTGTCTCTACTGCGCTGGATGCCATTAGCATTAGCATATTACCACAGAAGAAGAATCTGAAACAGAGAGCAAACTTCATAAGATAGCTTCCAAAAGCCTTCCGTCCCTCAAAAACCTTAATCTCCAACAAGAACCTGACTTCCACGAAGCCTTCTAAAATATATGAACTGCTCAGCCCGCTCACAGAGTTGGTGACAGTCAGTGTTTTTTTTGATAATGAGAAAATCCAGAGCTATGTCAGAGGGAGAAAGTAATTTTTAAGGAATTTTGAAGCCTGGCAGAAATTTCAGATGGTCAGTCACTGCATGTACAGGAGTCTTTTTGTTTTGTTTTGCTTTGCTTTGTTCTGGCCTCCTTTGTACAGGTTTCTCTCAGAGAAGCTCACACGAGGCTGCACAGGCACCGTGMACACATTCTTTGCCTTTTCCCATCCTTGACATCAGGTGAATATGAACCGTACGAAAAAAACAGGCACTCCAGAATCTACATGGGCAAACACGCTGTGACAGAGGGATAAATAAAACAGCAAAAAGGGGAACGATCTCATCAGTAATAGTGGCTTATTGGAAAGGGAGGCTGGATATGTTCYTTTGCTGATCTGAAAACCTTCCTTATGGCTTCAAATCAACACCTCAAGTTGTTGGTACTTTTTTTTTAAGTAGCCAATCCATTGGTCTAACATTGCTTTAAAATGCTTCTGTATATTCCACCCTGATGCAGAGTTGGAACTGGCAGAATAGAAATTGGAGAGAGGTAGTAGAGGAATAAGGAGGTAGCCTACTCTGTCTTCCAGCTACATAAATGATCAAAGCTGTCAGGGGAGAACCTTATAAACAAAAGGAAGACTGTCTGGAGAAGAGGGAGGAATATTCTCCGGGACTCTGCTGAAGGCAATGCTTCTTATCCAAGAGAAAGACAGAAACATGTAATCGTACCCTTAYGTTAAAACTAGCTCTTGCCGCTTTCCTGTGTGTTACAGATCACAGGTTATTTTACACTGGAAGCTTAGTGCTAAAATCTAAAACATAAGGGCCAAGTCCTGCCCTTAGATACACACACACAACTCCAATGAACTCAAAGAGAGCTGTGTTCAGATGTTTAGCAAAGGAATTTGGCCCTAAATATTTAAACATTTATGCAGAGGGGGAAAAAAAARRAAAAAAAAGCTTCTCTGATAATTTGTATCTGATATCTAATATAYACAGATTACCACCATTGGGCACCCACATTAATGGATAAAATGTTTTGAGGAACCATAAACTCAGCATTCTGCCTGCATGGTCAAATAACATTAATTTGTTTCAGGGCACTGAGGAAATTACATCCTCAGCAACCTGTGGCTGAAGTTATTTATTCTGCAGTCCAGGAGTAATTTGATGCAAATCCCTGGCACTGTTCCCATTTTTCAAAAAATTACTGTTTTGAATGTACCTGATTCTGGAAACTTTCATTATATTAATATGCAATCCAGAAAAGAGTAATGTTCTCTGCTCACRGGAACAGAGGGGAGCTTAGTGCACCGGTTACTTCTCCCTTAGCTTTCAAAGGCTGGGGACAAGAGTCCGTAGCCATCTAACTGCGATTTGGAAACGGTTACAGTGAGAATCCCACCTGCTTTCCACAGMAAAATGACCCCAGTTGGATTTCTGTTGAAGATACAAATGAATCAGAAACCTGCACATTTTATGCAAGCGACATAATCCTCCAATTTGTATAGTTAATATAAGTAAACAATAGCTACATATATGTGTTATTTTACTTGGACAAATGACAGCTGGTGTAGAGCTGCGTTCCAGGTTCAGACACCTAAATTTAGCACACCTGCAACACAAACATTTTCATTTACCTAGCTGTTTAATTTCCCTTTTTACTCAATGGTGATCTAAGACTTCAGTTGCCTGAAACGAAGCATTTAATGCAATTCAATAAGCCTTGGGTTAACTAAGGCATTGCCATGGGCTGCTACATATGAGGTAGGACCTACAAGACRGCCTGTATGTTTTGGAAAGGTAGGTAGAGGACAGCTGAGGTAGCTCAGATTAGTTGACATGTTATTAGGTATGTATAGACATAGGCAAGTGCCTTGAGCCCAAGTAAATGTAATCAGTGGATTATGCAGAGCAATTCTAACGAACAAACACAGGTGTCTACCTTGGGAAGAACCAAAGTGGCTTCAGCCTCCATGGTGTTGACTGGGCCTTCCACGGCCGTAATAGGAGCCTAAGCACTTAGTCCATATGTACACACCAAACTTCAGGCGGCTGCAGCTGAATCCTATTCCTACTATTCTTAGTAGCCTGAATATCTCCTCTTACTAGAGCATGGTTGAGCTACCTCATTTGTGCTTTTTGCACAGTAAGGTGCTTTCAGTTGACTGGTGGCTGGCAACAGAGCAAGAGCAATGGGCAGGTGTGATCACACGGGTGAAGAATCTCTCCTAGTGCCGCTTTGCTTCAGTGAGTTCCTTGAGATCCACATGGACAATGTTTAGCTAAAGTTGCCTAATCACAGAGGTCACTCTTGAATATTTTTGGCTATAGAGGCACAGCGTGGAGTGTTGCCAGAAGGCTGTGATCACTGTAGGAAGTAGGTAGAAACAGAGGCATGTGCAGGCTTGTAAATTTGTTAATAAATCATGGGAAGTTGGCTCTTGTATCCAGGTCTTGCATGAGTGCAAGCAAGGTAAGTTAAGAATGAACCAAGACCTTTGCTGGTACACATCATGATTTGGGTTTACTCTGGTGGTTATCTTGGCTGGGATCAAACCCCAAGCTCTACTTGAGATAATATATACAGCTATTAGCACGAGTTTCCTTGATTGTGTATGGAAATTCCTAACCTCATTTGTGGAAGCCATGGTTTTGAATAGTATACAAAAAGACTAACCTTATTTGAGCTCTGCTTTGTATTAAGGCAATTGATCAGATAGGCAAAAGAAGAGGGTGGCAGCAAAAAGGACCCTCCTGGCTTTTCTTCTAGTGAATTGACTTAGACCGTTCCTGAAGACAGCACTAGTTTTTTCACATTTGCTATTTCATTTGTGTGCTGCTTACTTAGGGGTGTGTATATGGTGTTGGCTTCTGAGAGGAAGAGATCTAGCCTGTGTGCCAAAAAACTATCATAGATTGATGCTCTTGGTTAAAACTGGATGACACAACACAAATTTCTAGCTCCAAGATCATGGTGCTACCTAATTCTGTCTCTCTAGGTCTTTAATTTCCAGGCATTGGAATAGCCTCAAATCCATTCTGGCACAGGATATATCATTATTTTCATATTTGTGCTAGTCTGCTCCCTTCCTTTCATCCATACGAGCCAGGAGTGAATAAGAGTTGGCAACTTCATACTTGACTATTATATTGCAGAGAACACTTTAATCAGCACCCTAATAAACAGCACGCTCAATTAATTGGGACAATTGCCAGCAAACAAATTCACTTCACTGCACTTCGGTGGCAGTAAATGATGGATAAATAGCCCGCTTGCTGTTGTCTGCAAGCGTATTTGTTGTAATTACCAGGTATGGTTTGGTGTTCGTTGGCATGTCTGCGCAGCAGCACGCTGCTCATTTTTGAGTAGGTTCCCTGTTCTAGTGTTTCTGCTAAAAATAAATAAAAGACAGATTTCCCTCGCAGCATTTGCTTAAAGCAATTGCGTGCTTTTGTATTTAAAGAAATAATAATAACGTAACTGAAGGGGCTTTCTGCATATTATGCGTCTATACGGGTTTAATAATAAATGTGATAATTTAATTAGCGTGCTTCTGTTTTAAGCAGTATATCAGATAATAGGAATTTGCCATGGAATGACTTAATAGAGGGAGAGATTGCTGCTGCAGCTTTCTAAAGCTCTCTTTTTAACCAGGGGCTGCATGGTGGTTGCTTTAAAGTGGTGTTTCCTTGAGGGCTATCTACGGAACTGCACTCTAATATCTGAAATGGATATATGCTATGAGTTACTGCATGCACATGTCACACTTTCTGCAATTTGGGCACCCTTCGCCAGAGAATTAAATAAAATTGAACACAGCAAATCTTTCTAATCCCTGCATTCCTCCCCTATTGCTTCTATGGAGACGGAAAAGATGACTGAAAGCAAATAAATATAAGAAGGGAAGCGGAGCTGGGGAAATCTCAACAAGAGAGCTTAAAAAACAGGATGGCTACGGATCTGCAGAGGGTAGAAACATTTGTGCAATTGGAGGAGGACATCATTTGTGGGCTATCTGAGAAAGAATTGCCCATATTGGCATTTACTTTGACTTGTTGGCGGGAGGAAAATAAACCRCCCCGTACCACTGCATACGGTTCCCTATTAGTTGTGGCTTCTGCAGAGGCCCCGTCTCTTCTTCGGAGCATGGAGGATTTCTTTCATTACATAATTTGTACACTTTTTTTTTTTTTTTAATATTGTTTTTTTCTCTTGTGTGTGCAAATTCTCTTTGCACCGATGCCTCTATACTGCAGTTATTATGCCAAAGGAATGCAAGCGTCTAGAGTAACAATGGTTCATTTTCCTTTAATGACTTTGTCGACAGGATGGAGACATTTTTGTGGTGTGATGAATTCACTCGGTCTCCCGTTGTGTTTTCTCCACATGCTTTGGAAACTCTCTCTCYCTCTCCCTCTTTMTCCGMGAATTGTGGCCATCCACTCCAGCAAGAGCTTCATTACTTTATATTCATTGTATTTAAATGACACCCCAGTGGTACTGACCTCCTGGGATGATTGATGTAAATTATACGCTACGTAGGGGAAAATAAAATCTTTTTCTGACTTTTTATGTTCTGAAAAGAAATAAAAAGTGAAAACAAATGACAGAGAAAATCAGGCCCACTCTAAAGTGAAACTTTGTAKGCATTACGGTTTGAGTAGGCTCCAGTTTGTAAAAATGCTGAGATGGTTTATAATGACCTTAGTATCTGAAAGGTGACCTGAAAGGGGAAAATAATTCTGCAAATTCCCTTTTTTGGTTCTGCAACTTGCATAATAAAAACTTGATCATCTCCTTTTATTTTTTTCCCCCTCTCCCTCTCTTTCTTTTCCTCTCTGTAAAGYTCAGTCTGAATTCTGTGGGGAAAAGTCACTGCACTTTTACCAGCTAGGCAAAACCATAAATTTTGTGCCCCTAAGTCCTGTTTCACCCTGTCTCAGGGAATGCACTATCTTCTAGCAATTTTTGCCTATCAATTTAAGATTTTTGGCCACTAAGCATCTATCTTGCTCTGCTCCACAGACGCAGTGATGGAAGGAATACTAAGGCAGAGTAGTTTAAATCACTTTTGAACTTGCAGCCCTGCGCTCTGGGAAATATTTTGTATTTCAGCAACAGAATTCATCAGAAATGTTCTGAAGAAACACCTTAACAAGCCACTGTTCAGGCTCCTGAAAATCATTCAGATCATGCTGGACATACTGGCCTGTACTATACCAGTCATTCCCATACTAAAATTACTGTTTTTGGCATAGGAACTTCTCTCTTTTCTGTGTTTTACCATTAGTCTACCTGAGCAATGCTGATATGCATAAAGATATGCATGATACTTATGGAAATGTCAGCAACATGCAGCTTTGCCTTCCTCGTTTTAATGCAAGGTTTTGGCCAACCACAGAATCTGCCTAAAAAAAGGTAGCTCTTTTTCATGAAAGACTCCAATAGCTTGACGGAATACTTTGTTTTTCCTTTGGGCCAAGAAAATGCTGATTTGGCTGGGCTGGTCCAGGTGTTTAAAGACCTATAATAGGAACAGTTCAGGTCATCTTCCTTGCAGCAATAGGTGGAATTTGCTGTAAATGCAAGAATCAACAGCCGTGGCCTCTCGCTCTYGGGGATATTATCGTAGCTGGTTGGTGTTTTTGCCCTCCCATCGGTGCTTAGGCTGGTGTCGGCTTTACTTCCATAATCATAAGCAGCAGTGGGAAGGAGAGGGGCTGGAAACACTCATCCGGACAGCAGTATCTCCTGCTYCTCTTAAAGATGTGGAAGGAGGTGGAAATGGGAAGGAGGAAATCAGGGGAGAAGCCCAGGGACACTCAGGGTGTTTATATACAGTAGCTAGAGGGGAGCGAATGGCAGAAAGAGGGAGAAAATACAGAAAAGACAGACAGGGAAGTGAAAGGAAAAAAGAGAAAAATACTACGATTTACCTAAAATTTCAGCGTCTCTAGACTGTCAGTTTCTTACAATGAATCCTAGCATAAACAACATGGGYGTTGTCACATTTCCAGGCAGGAATTTGAAAGAAACACGGACCAACAAGGGCAAGGGGCAGCTTTGGAAGCCGGGCTCCCTGCAAACCATCAGGAAAAGCCTCGTTTTTGGGTACGCGATAAGACGAAAAGTACTAGTTTACTCATTTCACCTCTGCCACCCACGTTTAATAACTCGGGTTTACCCGGTTGAAACAAACCAGCCTTTTTCCTAACACACACCGGCTGCTGAGCAGGAATTACTGAGTGGAACGAAAACCCACAAGTGAAGAGCACCAAAATAAAGGTTTTTAAGGGCCAAACGCCGCATTTGGGTGACAAGGGCCGCCTCGCGGAGCTAGGGGGGTTTCTTCGACCCCCTCCGGCAGCACTGAGGGGTTTTCCAGCGCCCGGGGCAGCGCCGGGCGCCCTCCCCACTCCTCGTGCTGCCCTCGGGGCTGCGGAGGGGCGCGCGGCGCAGGCGGGACGGGGCCGCTCCCCGCAGCCCTGAGACGGCACCTGCTAATGGCGGGGCGACCAACGTTAACGGCGGCGCGGAGCGCTAACGGCTGTTCAGGCAGCGCTAACGGCTGTTCAGGCAGCGCTAACGGCGTCTCGACCCGCCCCGGCCGCCACACAGCACATGGAGGCGGCGCGGCCTGTGTGTGGCGGAAGCGGCTCCACTCCGCCCCGCCGCGGGCGGCGCCATTTTGCGCCCTCCCCCCGGCAGCGTGCGCGCTCCAGCCGCGGCCAGCGGGGAGGCCGCGGCCGCTCCCGTGGGGCCAACCGCGCTGCAGGCGGCGCCCGGAGCGGGAAGGCGCCGCGTTCGCCTCCTGCTCCTTCCCTGCCTGGCCATCCGCCTCCCTCGCCCGCTTCCCCGTGGCTGGGCGGGAGCGCCCCGGGGGGACCGTGGGCCCCCGCCTGCCCTGCGCGCTCCCCTGCGCTCCTCAGCCTCCATCCACCCGCCCAGCCGTGCCCSGGGTGAGCCTTGAGCGCGCCCGCGCTGCGGGCGACCGAGCGGCTCCGCAGGACGCTCCGTGGGGCCCGGCGGCGCAGGGGCAGCGCTGCCCGGCGCTGCTCCTCTTCATCGTTCATAAATCGCCGCGGAGCGAGAGAGGAGGGAGGGAGGCGGGCGGCTGGGGGGAAGCTGGGCCGGCCCCGCGGAAATGGCGCCCGCAGAAGCACCTGCGAGCTCGCAGCAGCCGCGTGGGCTCCAGAGGGGGCGAGCGGTGCCCGGGCACGTGGCGAAGCGCCTGGCCAAGCGCTGCGACGCCTAAAACCGGGCGGTTTTAGCCCAAAGCGGGTCGTGCCAGCAGCTTTTGCCGGGTTTCTCGCCCCGCTTCACTCGCCCTTTGCTTGCAGCTAACGCTGGGGATGTCCCTAGAGCTTTGTATCGCAAAGGGGGCTGCGCGCTTGGGTCAGGCCTTGGCCTAGGGCAGGCGTTGGCGTCTGGTGTCTCTGGGGCTGGGAAGTGTCAGTAATTCTTACTTTTTTTCCCTGTTTTTCCCCCATGCGGAGGCAGATTTTATTTATTTGTGAAAGCAGGCATGGCATTTATCAATGGAAGTCTCGAGGTAGTGTACAGCCTTAAAGTAGTTGTTGGCRAATGTTTGCAAAACCGAGGAATAACGGCCAGTCTGGAAGAATACTTGGTAGACTTGCAGTGGTTTTGATTAGCGTTTACTACCCGTATTTTCCTATGCCCTGTGCACAGCGCAGCTCTTTACGAGCCCCTAGAAGCCCCATGGAGGAGGCGTTTGCAGTGTGAGTGCAAAGCACAATGTGCACGCAAGACACTCGCTCCCGTGTGTGGGAAGGGGAGGTAAGAGCCTGATGCTGTGGGCACCAGCCTGGCTGCATGGCACCAGTGTTAATGATTTACTGCGACCTGGCAGCTTTCCTAGGCGTGAACCTGTGCAGAGGTTGCAGTTTTGTTGTYGGGCTGTTTGCATTTTCTTTTCCAGAAGTCTTTGAACTGGCTCTCGCATCATCTCTTTTGGTAAAGTGCTCAGCCCAAGTGCAGTGCTAACTATCTTGGCACAGTGCAATGCACCTTCCCTCTTTCCATTTTTACATCCTTCTCTTTACGACTGGCGAGATGCAAATGCTGTGGAAGGCCACGTCGTTCTTTCTGTTAACTTGGATGGATTTGGGGCTGGCTCAGACTTGTGCGTTGCAAAAAAGCATATCAGAAATTATTTGGGGCCTTTTTGTGTGGTTGCTGTGTAGGTGGGAATGCTGATGCTACAAGCAGCATTTCCAATTGCAGCAGTACTAATGAGTACTGAGTCTTATGACGGTGCAAGGATGTTGACTTGAATTTAAGCTGAGAATTTCCTAGTCTTGATTATTCTGGAGATTCTTGATCTCTAACTAGAACACCCTTAAAAGGCCGAAGGGAGAGCTCCAAAGTCAGGTTTATCACTGTTCGTGCAAACTTGAGAGCATTTGCTAAGCCTTTGAGTGTCATAACCTTYTGAATGGCTGACCTGGGCTTAATCCTGAATAATATAGAATAAAACTGTCTGAAGTTGAATTAGTGAGTTGGTAACTTGTCAGCAAAAGCAAGCTGGAATTTAGTAAGCTGCATTTTTATTTAAGAATTGTTTACTTATAATACTTTGGAGTAGCACTGAACCTTCATCGTGTTGTTGCCATCCTGATATGATGCCCTCAAGCAGTGAGATCCAACCACTGTTGCAAGGCATGAGACCAAACCCGAGCAATGTGATTACCCCATAGAAATTAATAAATGAATTCTTATTCCATAGAGATTAAATAGAAATTAGTGACTCTCTTTTACCTGTGGAAAGCCCAAATATTTAAAAATGTGAAGTATGTAAAGAAAAAGAAACTCTGTGGGTCAGTGTTTTCAGGGACGCAGGCGGCAGTGACTCAAATGTGAGCTTGTGGGAGCCCGTTAGGAAGCTGCATGTCAATGGTACCAGGGTCAATATTGATCAAGTCAGCATCTGTATTTCAAAAATTGGCATTAACAGTGCTGCAAGTAATTGCTATTATTTTGAAATATTTTCCCCTCAGGAAAAATAGAGCTGATAACAGCCGTAGTCATAAAATTTAACTACTTTGTAAGGAAGATTCAGAATACTACTGGAATAATGCATTTTTAAAGGTGTTATCTTGTCCAAACCAGATTATCACTACTGTGCCTGCTTTTAGGGACCTATAAAAACTTTTCTTTTTACAGGATATTTGGTTCACTTGTGGAGAAGGACAGAGCTCTGATTAGAGTTGAGTTAGAAACTTAGAAACCATCCGAGATAAATGTTTGTAAACGTATCCAGATGCGGAGACATATATGCCATTTAAGAGTATGCTGTATGTTTCTCAATCTGAAATAGTTACATGTAACTACTTTGTAGTGGAAATAAAATAGTTACAAAGTAGTTCAGTAGGGTGGCCCAGATACTTTTGTTGTCTGTTTCAGGAAAGGCTTAAATGTCGTGTGAAGTTGTCATGGCTGGACAAATAATAGTATGAAATATGAGGAAATATAGGAGTCGTTTCAAGTATAATACTTGAAATAATGGCTGAATGTGACAGAATTGGTGGGTTATGTTTAGTCTGTAATTGGTTAAGTCCAGTGTGTTTTCTTTCCCTGTAAAGTTAGTGAGAGTTGCACTTTTTGCTTTGGTCTAGATTCTTCAGCAAAATTCACATTTATTTTCTCATCAGGTACAGAAATGATTTAGAGCTCCAGGGGTGCAAAATAGGAATTTTGTGAAGACAAAATCAATCATATAAATTTTATTCCTTTGAGTGTGTTATTTCTGGTACGAGATCCAAAGCTGAGTACAGAATTTTTGTCCAGAATCTCTCTATAATTTCTAAATGAGAGCAAATTAACTGAGTTGCCTTATGAATGGAAAGGGGGAAAATKATATTCCAAGCAAAGTCTGATCCAATAGAGAATGTCCTGATTAAAGATGAGGTGCTGATTTGTCTGTGGGGTGGTTGAAGTTTGACTGTGAATGAACAGCTCTAGGATGAGCATTTCTTCCTGTTACTGGSTTTCAGATAAAACTACTGTACAAATCTAGTGCATCAGGTAATAAAAAGCAGCAATAGCAGATATAATATGCKCCCCTTAGCAAGAAGAGTGCATGCATTCCGCTTTATGATACTTTGTTAATTAAATCAGAAATGAAAGAAAGCTCAGATTACATCCTTAGCTTTGAACACTATCATCATACGCAGACCCGATGCTGACGTATCACTGACTGCCTACAGATTGCTCCTCATCCAGGGCTTTCCGGCTGTTCCTTGAAGGTTGTTCCTTTGCTTTCCCTGTTTACATTTTAAGAAGGCAAATTTAGAGAGTTCATGTTATTGCCTATAAGCAGACCTGATTCTTACATGTTAAAGAAGAAGTTAATAGTTAYTGTGCAGCTCTAGACAGCTGAGAGGCTGATAAAGGGATTCTATTATAAGTTTTAAATTGTTCATCTGTTGTAAGATCTGGGTCGTCTTTGTGCTTACCTGAGGCATTTCAAGTGGACATTTGTCAGATTTTAGCCTGCTTGTACAAATCAGGAGAGCTTAAGGACTTAATCATTGGTATTTACACTTAATTTCATGATCCTGGATGCATATATATTCCAGCATTTGAAATAGAGTATTTATTTAGTTGYTTTTAACATCTCCAAGCATAGAAGACTGTTTCTTGCTCTCCTGTGTGCTGCTTAGCGCGTACGTTCAGTAAAATACTTGGTGGCAACTTGATTACTATGAAATACAGGGTGTGAAAACAAAAACATTAGTTTAAATGTTACATTAATTCATAGTCATCTTGGCATTCATTTCCTTCCTTCCTGTTTTGCTTGGGTTTATAGAGATGAAAATATGTCGCTGTGTAACTTTTTGCATGGTCCCAGGTTATATGCAAAATATATTTATGAAAGGGGAAGACKGATGCTATATCTACATTAGATGTAGATTAGCTGAATTAGTTTGTCACAAGAGTAAATTTCACAATAATATATTTAATATAGGAATACGTGCAGAAGCACTGCCTTTTTTTCCCCTCAATAATTCTACACCTCCCCTAGGTTATACTAGATGCTACTGAGTTAAAATTTATGAAGTCCCAGGAAAGATAGAGAACTTGAAGACTCGTGTGACCTAATTCAGTGAATGCTTTGAAAACACTGAAAACAAGTGTTTTGCTGACTGTGATTATGCCCAATTTTGCTCAAAACTTTGTCTTTCTGATTCACGTTGGTGAGAACACAGTTTTATTTTACACTGACTCAGTTTAGGCTTAATTAGGYTTCMTTCAGRTTTTGCAGAGCTAGAGTTGCAGTAATATAAACGTTTGCTCTTCCTGATTGAGTTTAAATCATTAACTGATTTAGTGCAGGACTTTTCCTGAATGTGTTGTCTCCGTATCTTCCTGGCAGAATTTGGCAACAGTGRTTGGTGAAGATATAGGGATAACATTTCAAAATAAAAGGTGGTCGGGCTGACTGTGACTCTTGAAGATTGTCTGTGGATGCCTCCAAATGATATGAAACAGCATAGATTTGGGACTCTGCAAAATCAAGTGCTAAGTTCAAGCTTGGGGAGCTGCAGAATTATACGTATAGCTCATCGATTAAACGACCATAATTGTATTAATAGCACTGAGGAACTTCAGGGACGAGCTGGGATTATATGACAGCTAGGAATGGCAAGTCTAAGTATGTCACCTCAGCGAAAAGGATGGGCCCAAACTTGATTTAAAAAAAATTAGTTTCCTTCAGCTGAAACTACTTTTTTCTTATGCTAGTTTAAAGAGGACAAATATTATTTTATAATATGGCAGTTTAATGCCAAAAACAGAGTGAACAGTACATTCTTTTGAAAGTTTATTCACGTTAATGATTTTTATATAAGAACCTTTTAATATATATTTTTAATTATACATTTGATAGCAGTATTTTACTTTTGGGAAAAGAATTTGCAAAAGCCGGAYGTATTTAGGTAGGACCTCATAATTACTAGCCTCAAATAGTGTTAATCAGATGTTATCTTCCCCTTGCTTGAGTTCATGATTAAAATGAGGCAGGCTGAAATAATCTGGGACTTAATCTGAACATCTGATTTCATTTTGTAGAATATGGCAAACAGCTGCATTTCAATTCAGAGCGAAAACAAATATAGTATATTGACCCACTGGAGATTACAGTAGGTTTTTCAATTCCATGTTAGCTGAACTTATTGAAGAAGATTGACCTGAGAGTGCTTCTGCTTTCGAATGGGCTTTATTTTTCATCTTGTTGTTTTTTTTTTTTAATGTCCGGAAGAAAGGAAATAGAACATACGGATGATGGGACTTTGATGTGTAAAGAAGTTAATTATCTAAACCATCAAACAAAATGTGGGCTGTGGAAGTAATTATTCTAAGGGGTCTGATGAAGCCTAACAAGCTGTTGTTTTTTTTAATGTCAAGAAAATGCTGTACACCTGCTTGATTTGGAAGTTAAATCGTTTGGTTGCAGGAGGAAGCGCCAAGCTGAGTGAATCGGTAGCAGATAAGCTTTGAGCTCCCAGACCTCAATGGATCTGGATGCACAGACCTTCAGGATACTGAGTTACTCTGTTCTTGTGCATTGGGACAGGAACCTTAGAAAGTACTTGCTCTAAAACACTCCAAGCCTGCTCCAAATGAGGCACACGGCCATTACACCGGAGTGGAAAATCTAGAACTGTGGCTCGATCCTCATTTCATGACAATGCTTCTTAAATCAGAAAGGAGCAACATGAATAAAGCGAAATGTCAGCCTTGGATACTTAAAGAAAATAACCACGTGCCTTAGATGGTGCATTTAGTTGGAACTATATATAAACAAATCTTGAGTCTTTGTGTGCTATTTAGCCTTTGGACCCCTAAGACACATATGAGTGACATGTTTTAAGAATTTTTATTTTGCAGTMATTTTAGAAAGCGTAAGCTGAGATGTTCACCTGATTCCTTTTAAGCCCAAATAAAAGTCCAACTATATGGTCTAGGTTCTGCAGATGTAGCCTTCGTTATATGTATAGATCCAATTAAGGTGGTGATTACAATTGATGAAAAAAAAAAAAAGAGAGAGAGAGGATGCTGTGGGAGTCAGAGTAATTTTGTTGCCTGACACTTCTGCATAGAAAATTACATGTTTTTAAATACTAGAAGATTCTGCTTAGTTTTGTAGAATTTAGTGTACTGAAATTTAGTTAAGAGTATTGACATAATGCTAGATATAAGTAGCTACTTAAGTGGATTTTGATTAATCTCAAATAATGAACAGTAAACTATGGGAAACACACCAAATAAATAAACCTTCCAAATCTGTGGACTTCTTATAATAAATGGTGCATTTTGAGCCTCGCTATCGCTCCCTTTGATGAGTCTTCTTAGAAATATACTGTCAGCTTCCTCCATGTTATAGACTTTTTTTTTACTTACTAATTTGACTGTTTAGATTATATGACTCTTTGGTAACTGCTGATTATGGCAAGATCCTGCCAACACTTAAGCCTGGTGTGTAACTATTCATGTGATTAAAATCAGACTTCAGTGGGAGTAGACATGTGATTAAAGTTGCACATGTGCATAAGTGCTTGCAGGATGGGGGCCTAAATTAGGATTTGCCTGAAGACAAACAGAAGTCTGGTAAAATCTACTTGAAAGTGTTAATAAAAATTGTAAACATATCAAAATGCATAAGCTTTTTGTTATTCGTCTGGTCCATCCATATGCTATTGTATCCTTAGCCTTTTAAAGTACTAATTCTGTTGTTACTTTTAAAGAACAATCTTAGAATTTCTGTCTAGAGTATTACAAGATTTCTTAAAACATAAATGATTCACTGCAATCCTTGCATTTGATATAAATCTGATTTTRTACTATTAGATTATGCTTTTAAAGAAGAAACCAATCTTAAATTTAAAATTTTAGTGAGGGGAAAAAAGTAATATCTCTTTAGTAACCTTGCTGAAAAATGGATCATATGAACATCTGCTTTTCGTTATCATTGCTACTGGTGCTGCTAATAGTCCAAGAATTGAGCAGTGTAACTGAACTAGTGAACTATTTTAAGAATTTTGTATAGAAAAGTTATAAAATATTTTATATGAAAATAGTGCCTTTAGTCATGTAGGTATTATTATGTGCAGGTACCATTTTTTTTTTATAATGCATTTCTATTTAAAAGATCTGTGTAAACCTGACATCTAAAAAAAATCTGATGTTCTTGGTGATCATGAAGATATGATAAATTTTTGTTTGATTTTTCTAGAACTCCCTGTTATTCCTCTTGACGTCATTGATTTACTGTTTCTTGTGATACTCTAAAAATATAAATGTGTGTCTCTAGTGACAAAGTAGTGGCGCTTGTGAATAGCGTATATTCCAGAATAACAGTGATTTTAGCTTAATAGCTTTTCATTGGTGCTTATAGGGTTATGGCCTTATGATTCCTGTATGAAGCGCAGAATTAGCCTTGAGAGTTTTAAAGCATGTTGGCTTCTGTGAAGTGATGTGTAGTTCTTATTTTCTCTTTAAAATATATTTATAAGTGCTATTATTTCTGTTTACTCAGATGAGCAGCACTGTGGCAAGCCCGATGTCGACGGTTGCCTCTTCGAGCAGTGGAAGAGGGACAGGAAAATCAACCAGCTTTACACCTGAACTGCAAAGTATGATGTAAGTTAGCAGCCCAAATATCCAGAATCTCTGTGTTAGAAGAGTATGTGGAGGTGATGGGGAAAGCAGAAACAACAGAGATTAGTAATGGTTGTTGGTGTTGGTGTTTTACTTCTGCTTTGGAAAACATTTAAAGATGTTTAAACCAAAAACACATACTGAGCCCCATGTCTGTTGACTTTTTATGAAAGCTAAATTTCCTATCGTCATATGTTTGTTTAAATTGTATTCTGTATCATCTTTCAATGCTAATACAAAAAGATTGATGACTGAGATGATATTATTCATGATGAGACTGAAGTATGGAACACTTGAAAATAACTGAGTTTTGGCTGATAGGAAGCAAAGTTGCTATAGAGACAAATTATTTGTCGTTTAATTTAACACTGTCAYCTTAAACTCAATTATTCAGTCTTCCAAGCTGTGATACCAGAAAAAAATGCAGCTTATAGCTTCTAAAATCTTGTAAGTTATTTAAACAGGTGGGTTTTGTCAGTCAGGAAGGTTCTGGTTCCTTTTTCTGTAGAATTTTATCTTCACTAGTGACCTGCTCTCGTGTGCTGGCTGCAGATCTTTGTGGTCCAGAGCAAACTATTTATCATACCATTGTATGAGGGTTTCTTTTCCCCTTTTTATGGTACAAGACAAGACACCATGCTGAAAGGATAAAAGAAAAGCTCAAAGGTAATGAGCTTTCTTTCCTATGGGTTGGTACTCCTGATTTATCAGATATTTTAAAGATTATTTCAACCCAGACCTAAGGAATATCTAACCTTTAAACTTGCAAATAAACTTAGACGGTAGATACTCATATCTAAATATGTCCTTTTTGTTTAAAAAAAAAAAAAAAAGATTATGAATCTTATGTACTGAAGGGAGAGAGGATACATGTTAACTGCACATAAAAGGAAGCTTTTCTTTATGAAATCTTGCAGAAGTACCTTTAAAGAATTTCTTCTGTGTGTATTTGTCAGAGATGAAAATGAACTGAAGAAAGCTAGTCCCAGAATACCAACACATAAATCCTTTCTTTCAAAAGATAGTAATTTTTGGCTCTTTTTGCTAAAGTCATAGTTCTGGAAGTCTATTCAGGATGTCATTTAAGATAGGATGAGGTAAAGTAGTATGGACTTAACAGGGGATTAATTTTAGGCTACTGGTCTTTACTTTGGCAAGATCCTTAAGAACACTAAATATTAGGAGGATTTGAGAACTGCTTTTTACTGTGTTCCATCATGCTTATTTTTTTATTTTTAGTAAGCTATAGTTAAATCAAATTAGTTACAGCATCTGTCTTCTGACTAAGTTCTGTAACTGTATTTTTAAGACAAGGAATTTTTATCTTTTGAAATTATGTGTGAATCCAGAACATTATCCTGATGCTATCCATTTGATTATTTTATTCTAGCTTGGTAATTGAATATATATTTGTTTGTGGGGATGTGGCTTTTAATATATTGCCTTATATGATTTAAAAAGTTTTAAATAATTTTATTGTAAATGTTCTACTCTTGTCCTTTGGAATTTGATGATGTAGGAAATGAAGTTAATATATAGAAATCTTCAACTTTCTTCCTACTTTTTTTTTTCCCTGCAATTTTCTTCCATAAAGAGGTTAAAGCATCTGAAGCCTCTGTAGATTAGAATTATTTACCTGGGTAAGCATTGCATTTACATTGTTGTTGCTTTTGACTTTTTAGTGTTGTGGAAATATTTGAGGTTTTAGTAAGACACTAGAGAAATTAACTTTATATTCTCTCTTAGTACTTAGGTAGTTTTGAAGGATTCAGTCACAGTGTATGACATGTTTTGGGTCCCTTTAGGCTATATTTGGCCTGTTTATATCCAGTTATGGATATGGCTGTGATATATAAGAGTAATTTAAACCACTTACATGTATGTGTCATCCTTCCCCCCTCGCATGCTCAGCCTGTTCTTAACAGTCTCCTCTGGTCCCTTGCTGCTGCTTTTAGGAGATATGGAATTTGTGATACTGATTAAAYGAGGATGAAAAACCCAACATCTTATTGTTTTTTCATATGTTATAGACTTGCTTTCAATGTCATGCAACGTATTCTGATATATACTGCCCATATAGCCATTTAGATAAATGGAGTTCCCTAACTTATTGTAGAACTTATTGAAGATCCCTGTTTTAAAAGGGACAACCTGCTCTCAATTAAATGCACTTAAGAGAGTGAATATTGGAGGTGGAGCAGGTGATACCTTCCACTATAGTATTTTGCAGTATAATAAAAACGCGATAATTTACAGTATCAAGTTCCTTTTCAGGTAAAAAACATTTGCTTCCTCTACTAAGAGAATTCTGTATTTTTTATTGTTTACATCCAGTATAGTCATCTATACAAAAAAATGTGATGTTTATTGGGAAGAACATACACCCGTGTTTTATTAAAAAAAAAAAAATGCAGGCATGAACTTTAGGGGTCAAAGATGCCTGTGGATCTATTCAATATCTGAGGAGCCTGAATTTTATTTAACTGTGCACTTCCTGATAAGTATTTTGAAACTACCCTCCCCGCCAGTGTACACATGGTTCTGTCAGAATGTAAAGGTTATTGTTGGCCATATAAATGGAAGAAATCGACGTTTTCCTCTTGCTTTAGACCTGCAGTTACACTTTGAATGCTATACAAACAGCTCTTCTATGTTTTTGAATAATATTTTTCACAAGCAGTTTCACTGAACTAGCAAGGGCTGAAGAAATTCCTTGAATGTAATAAGCACATTGAAAAATAAATTTTATTGTTTGCTGGAAAAAATAATTAATGATAAAATGCTAGGAATGGACCACATAGAGAAAAAAAATTACAGCTGTTTCTTTTGGCCTGTACAACAAAATGAAGTTACCTCTTTAAATGAGCTTTCCAGTCTGTGACAGAAACTGACACTTTTTTTTTTAATAAACTACATAATATAGGAAGTTACAGATTCTYCATTTTAGGAAATTTATAACAGTTYCATACTATTAAGAACTTTAAAAATATCGAAAACTTGAGGAATACAATGTGAAAAAGGTGACATCTATCTTTTTTAAAAAATAGCTCTGCATACTCTGTTGCTCTGAAGGGAGAGTATATTTGGACCTATTTTCGACTGTCTACTTGGAGTAATTTTAACAATAACTGAAATAAGAAAAGTGATTAGCTGTAATAGTAAAATGTGCAGACTGCTGCAAGTCACATACGCATGAATTTATGGTACACTCCATTTTACACYGATACGTTTGGCTTTTAATTATTCAAACTTTAAAGTTATTTAATGTTTAATTATATGATCATTTCAAAGAACATAATACTATGTAGATCTTGCTTTGATTCACACATCCTTTATTTCTATTTCTTTGTATTATTATATTACCATAAAACTTAATAGTGGGTGTTACTTTGAAAAAAGTTTTCAGCACCTCCAGTGCCTTTTGCTGASGTTTGTTTTACATAATTTCAGTTGGCTGATCTACAAGCTATTTCTAAGTTAGCTCTTAGGTGAGTTGCACCTGTGTTAGATTTTTGTCCAGGAGATTTACAAACATGAGGATATTTCAGTAGCACTCAGAATATATGATGTTAGTTCAGCACGGAATACTTGAATACTGCTTACAATATGATTAACGGGAACCCATAAGGTTCTAAATACTTTTATTGAACAATTGCAGAGGAAGAGATTTTTTTTTCTGTAATAAAATGTCTTGATTATCTAAGCCCTTTTTTAACTAATTGAAAAAATGCAAATTACTAATTATTCTGACCCTTTTGAGCTAAGTTATTTCAGAAGTTTTTTATTGATTCTTTYTGGAAAACTAGTCTACACAGGAAACAAAAACTGTATTCAATTATTTTAAATTATGAACAAAATCCTTTTTAAAAAATAAGGTGAGTAAAAACTTCCAATGGACAATATATACTTGAGACTATTTTGCATACAGGATATATATATACAGGATATATCAGTTACTAACAGCTCTGACTCTGCGTAGGACCCACTGCTTAGCTTTTCATGTTTCTGTAATATTATGACAACTGGAAAATTGTAGGATTGGGCTCTAAACTTGTGAGAACTCTTTGAATTATGTGATGTGAGAACTCTTTGAATTATGTGTCCAACATCTTTAATGTTGGAGAATCAGTCATCCTGTTTACTGTGTTCTTTTTGTGTCACGACATGCTAATTCATAGGTGATGTTGGGCAATATGAATACAATAATGCAAGCTGATGGAAAATGCTGTTCTTCTCAAAAATTCTCTTATTAAAATATGGCCTTGATTCGTTTGCATTATTTTTATGTTTATATTATTGCACCCAAGTGTTTAAACTTGGGTTTAAACACACACACACAGAGTCAGTTTGACTGACCCACCYGAGTGAGGCAGACACAAGGATAAATGTAAAAGCTGCAGTTCCTCTCATGCCACGTCTCCCATGATGTTTCCTGGCATGTCAGGTTTCTTGTGAGGTTTCCCCTCAAGCCAGGTTCAGTTTCTCCCAGGAAAGCATTTATGGTGTTTTTTTTAATGTTATTGGTTTTCATATGTCTTAGATTTCTTGCATGTGCTCTGCATTCCAGCCYGTGATTCTTCTATGTGAAACAAATAAATGATTATAGTGACTAGGAAATTATGCTGAATAGATGGTCTAAATGATTGCTTTTAATGAAAAGATCCAAAATTTTTAGAGCATGCATCCCATAATGAATGTGTACTCGAGTTGAATATTAATAATTACTTGTTTTATCTTCCTATACGATGAGGTCTGATAGTCCTTCGAATAACTTATTAAGACTTCAGTCACTCTTGAGCTTATCTCTCTGTGCTTTGAAGTTGATCAGTATAAACCTCTGAGTTTGGATGGTTCCTCTGGGATGCAAATGGAGCAGCAGTAATGACCTGGCTTAGGGAGCACTCTGGTTAACCAAACTGTAATTTGGGATTGTAAAGAATTTCTCTATTCTGTCCTATACTTGTTTACCATATTTGAACCCAGAATTCTGCTGAGGTTGCATTGTGCAAAAATAGCCAGTTTAGCCTCCTGAGCTGGAGCCCTTTGCCAACATGGCTTTTTTTCCTCCTCCTTACGGAGAGAGACAGTGGGAGGGCAGCGACAACAGACTTATTACTTAGYGCTTTGTTTTGTTTTAATCTCCTTTATTAAATATCTTGGGCAAGAGTGACATGAGATGGAAAACTAGCAGCAAAACTTGAAAAAGACCTTGAAAAAAGTGTTCTTTTCATAGCTAGGAGAGAGGAAAAGAATATTTGAGTGAAATTACTGCAACTCTTTGCTGCTGATTTCACGTGATATTTTTCAGCTTTCAAAGGCAGAGATTGTCTCTTGTTTCTATATGCAGCACATAGCAGAACAGGTTTTGTCCTTTGAGAAGATTTTCTGGATTTCTAAATACTGATAATAACACGTGAGAATTGAAAATTCAGTGAATGGTGGAGAGGTTATTTTAAATCTTATTTTCTTAGCCTTCTATTTTTCTCTACCTCATTTTTAAATGTGACTGTTTCAGATCTCCCTTACTGTGGTTTCAATTTTTGTTTTAGTAACAAAGCTAACCTGGAAAAACAGTCTTCTTGGTGTCAATCTTATTAGTGTCAAACACTCATATCTGAAATGCACTTTTTAATTTTTTTTTGTATCTCTCTTGTTGAATATCCTGTTTCTGCTCACAGAGGGTGAAGGGGAAGGACGTGGAAGGTCTTTAAGTATGGAATTGTACCTGAGCACTCCTCTATATATAAAGGAAATAAACTGCCGAAACTGTTTACAAACTGTTGGAAGAACTTTCTCGTAACTAATTTCAAAGTTACATTTGTATTTGGAAAGTTCTTAAAAACATATGAAAGGATGTTTTTATGCAGAAAGGCTGGAGAGATTAATATAGATACTGTTTTTTTWACTGAAAACAAAATGAACTGAGCTKTAGCATTTATCTGGCTTAAATACCTCATATTTCTGCTCTACTAGTGCTGTATTTTTTTCTTCTGCCACTTCAAAGTTAATGTATGTTTTGCAGTTAATTTTTCACATCTATTCTTCTAGCTGTAGTAACCGTTCCTTTAAGGTTAGTTAAAATACATACTGTTCTCAATTATTTATTCTAAGGTCAAAATGCAGCTTTCTTAAATGAGAAGCGTGGGGAGACAAGTTAAATTTAGTAGTTAGTTTGCCAATTATCAGGTATGAAAATACGRTTAAGTATGTTTAGTACTTTCTTTAAAAAATACACTTTAAAATATATATATGTGTGATTGTGCATATATGTATTACAGTAGACAGGGACTGGTTAGGCTGGACACTATAAAGATCCTCTGTATGATCTAGAACAGCCCTGTTTGGCATTTAATCTGTAATGTGTGGAAAAACTTAAACCTTTAGATATGTYGAGAGAACCTGAAGGTTGCTTGGGGTTTGTGACTGTTGGCAGAAAAGCTTTGGGTAACTTCTAAGTAATTATTAATACTTGAGTAGATTCTGTGCTTGATTTTTTTTTTTAAATATATTGGAACCTTTTTAAAATGTATGGTTCTGAACTTAGCAATAACTTTTTGGTTTCAAGTTTTTACAAGATGCTTTAATRTATCAGGTAACAGCTAAGGAAAAAAAATTGAATTGGGAAATGAACTGTCCTGCTTGATGAAGACATGCATATGTTGCAACTGAATAGTGATTAAACCATAAGCCAGTAAGTTAATCATAGATGTTTAACACTTTCTATTTTTCCCCTAGTGTAATAAATTGTAATACAGTAATATTAGCAGACTGAATTGAAAATACAGTTTAATTATAGCTATGACCATAACCAGTGGATGTTTCTGTTCTTAAAACTGAAGTCTTTCAACTGCATCTGCTTGCATAACTCATAATCTCAATTTATTTGTTGTAGTCACGTCAGATTTGACAGTTTAAAGTGTGTGTGTCAGTGCTTAACCTTTTTGCAGAACATTATTCATCCGTGCAGCACAGTGGGGAGATAGACCCTGTAAATGAGATCTGGTTTTTCACTCTGAAGTCATTGCCCTCGGTGGAATTATTTGTGGTTGTATCAGACTGTGAACTGAACACTTACAGTCAGGCTGTACATGTGGGAGCACAATCAGGAGAAGAAAAAGAAAGCTCCTCTCCAAATGTCACRGTTGTTATTTCACTGCTATTGTTATTTCAACATAGTAATTTAGATCTGGACGTTCTCCCTGAATTAGTCTGAAAGGTGGCTGCTTTCTCCTCTAGTTCTGTGTTAGATCTGGAACTTAAATCAACTAACTAATGTTGGCTAAAGTAGCTTCCTCTCTTACACTTCTTGCATTTTTTAAGGAAGTGATGCTGCCATTTTTTWAATGTATATAGATACTCGCACACACTCCTCATAGATATCTAAATGACCTAATATTGTCATCATACTCTGCATTTTCATCCAGATTACTCCTCCTGCTKCTTCTTTTTGACTTTGATATACCTCTGTTGTGCATCTGTGTGGGTAGTGTGGTATTTATTTATTTATTGTATTTTTCTCTTGATCCATAAATTTGTTTTTAGGTCACTTAATCTAGCGTCTGTTTGCGTGTTTCTATAGGACCTCCTATAATGGTGCAGTGAGACATTGCAGTTGTTAGAAGGGAACCCTGGTGTATGAAACAACTGAATGCTCTTTCTTTCAGCTTGGTTGCAGAAGTGGTAAATAGTAATTTAGCAGTTGTGATAYTACTCGATGGCCAAAATGTCAACACGACTTCTCTGAGAGCAAGAAACCTCAATAAGAGCAATCCCAGACCTATCCCACTTCAAGATGCTGCACCCAGTGCCCTAAGATCAGTGGTTTGATTTGAAACTCTTTTTATTTAAATCTTTCTTGCTGCACCTGATTTTAGTTTTCGTGGCTCATGGGTAAGACGGAGGAGGAGAAAGGAYGTGAATGATGGAAACCTAGTGCCATATGTTGGGGTGGTACTGCAAAGTAATATTGCCAGTTTCTTGTAATTAATGTTAGCAGGGATSTGCTTGCTGAACAAATAACTTGTTTGTTCGCCTGATTTGGTGGGAGTGACTTTTTTTTTCTGGTTGAGTTTTCAAACAGAAAGTTATGAGCGCTTTCTGGTGTTAAACAGCAGCAGTTCCTGACCTAAGGTTCCCTTTGCTGAGTGATAATGTTTCTTTGTTACTTATTTTTAGCTCGGATTGTTTTCCTCCCCTTTCCCCCAACATGATTTGTACAACCTTTAGAGCACTGAGTAGTTGTGGTTTTGAATCATCCTCCGTTTCTAGACRGATGAGTATTTTTGGAGCAGCACTGGCTTGTGTGGGGGGTCTTTTTCTTCCTRACAAAGACAACCTCCGTGCCAGGGTCTTACCCCCCAGGAAAGAAAGGCTACAATCAGACCCCGGTGCCCCTGGGGATGACAAATAACCCATATGTTAAATAACCGTTTCATTTTGAACCCGTCTTATATTGCTAGCTGATATCCTGTTGTTTTCCCTTAACTATGATTCAGCATCATTTGGATAAAATATCTTGAAAATATCTGYATTTTGCTCCCAAAATAAAGCATGACTGCTTGTTTTGAAGCTATAGTAATACTTAGCTATGAATTGGTCTRTATTTGACTCCTTGTTTTGCATCTAAAGCGTTTAGCATAGCCAGTACAAGCCCGAGTCTTGTTACTTGTGTTTTTGGTGAAATACTGGATAGCTTAAATATATAATTTGAATATACTGATATTAATAAAAAAAAACTTTTGGGATAAATTTGAATTCAACAGAGATCTAAATAAATCTGATTATTTTAAAAGCACAGGAGAAAACTAATAATAAATTGAATGAAATATGGTTTATTTCCTATTAGAATAATTATTTCTTCTGTACAAGAAGGATTCTTGTTACACATTTCACAAATAAGGTAATCTTCCTCCCAGCCAAGCTTACAATTTTTAGTTGTTGTTTTTAGTTGTTATTTAACTCTTTATTCTGCCTGAGRTGTTTGTAGGAAGTCACTGAGGGTTAGGCTTATGTTTTTAGTGTGTGTTTGTACTTTTATTATGTGTGTGTTCATTAAATGGCTGTACATACACAGCCCATACACAGAGAGACACACGCACTTTGGCAATTTTTCTCTGCCACTTGATAACCACAGAACAGAATGAGAGGAAAATTTAGGTTGGGAGGGGATTTCTTTAGGTCATCAGGTCCAATCTACCTGCCCAGAGCTTAGATTAGGGTGCTCTGCAACTATATGAGAAAAATGTATATATTCGCTTTATAGTCTACTTTGTGTAACTGCTGTAACTACAGTAGCAAACTGTTTTTTTTTCCAGTATATCTAAGCTGATATAATACACTGGAAAAACATCTAGATATAGATTAGGCCTTAATATTAAGCAGCATCTAAAATTACTAAAGAGTATTTATTTTTTATTTTGTGGAAAATCCCTTTTACTAGCCAAGCTGGGAGGAGGAAACCTAGGCCTTGTGGAAGGTATGTATCGATGTGGTTGAATACGTGGCTCTGTACCTAGGATGGCTTTTCCTCTTAGACTGCAAAGCTACTGTAAATCTGTGTTTTTAAACCATAGAGGCTAGAGCAATTTTGCATATTACCCTGAAAATGTGATTTAGTGTTAGGAACAAGTTTGGAGAACTGATAAAGTGATCGTAGTCTTTAAATTTCTTCTTTTAATGCACAAAAATACAGCCTCTGTCTTTGCAATTTTAATTTTGCTTTTCATGACTGGCAGRAATGGCAATAGCATTTTATGCAATCCTGAAACATGTGATGGAAATTATGTAATTAGCTGTATGCAAATTAACTTTCAAAACTATAGATGTAAAAATGYTGATTGTCTCTGAATGGGATATGCTGTGAGTTACAGACACGCTGGTGATCTTGGCCTGGGCACGTCTAGGTCTGTTTGTGCTTACTGAACTGAAAGAGTAAATAAGAAGCCCTGTACAGGAGATACTAAAAATCCATTAAAATAAACCAGCTTTTAATCCCTCTTAAACTCGACTAGACTCGTAACAGTCTTGCAGGTGAGAGGCTCTGGAGCTTGCTGGCAAATTTCCGTATTCTCTGTTTCTCTGTTAAATGCTAGTCTTATACCTTCAAGAATGAGGCTCTCTTTTGGAAAGAAATGTGTTAAAACAAGCTCTGCCTGTGAGTTTGCACTGGCAGGATCTTCCACTCTGCACGTCCAGGTAGGAACCCCTCACGTACTGGTGCCCAGCGCCGGCTTAAAGTGACATCTCAGTCRGTATCTCCTTATGGAAGGGAGAGTTTTCTTTCTTTATTTTTTTTTTTTTTTCTCCTTCCTCTAATGAATTATAAAATTATTTTTGAGGTCACATGGGAGTATTGAAATGATCAAAGACCTTCCTGGAACTAGTGTTAGGATAGTTATATTTATCCTAGAGATCTTAGGATAGCTAATAGTTTGGGCTCTTGGTTTTTAACTATTTTTAGTTTAATCAAGATCAGAATTATGAAAACTGTTTCTATTGTTTTAGAAACGTTTTACTGTGTATATTTCTTCTCTTAAACATTTTGTGTATAGCAACATAGTGTTTGGGAAAATATAGTAAGTGACTTAGCATTATTTTCTTTTTGAAATGGGRAAGCCACAACACATTTATCAAATAGTAGTTGAGGCCTTATACAGAGACTCTTGGACACTGTAGATAGCATTTTAACTGAGAATACAGAAAATGCATGTTATACTATCACTGGGAACACTTTTACTTAGTCTTAGTAAAATTTGCTCTTAGTGAAGTAGCTGATATAATTAAAGAAACGGTGCTTCATGACTGAGGATGCCTTTCTTTTTATGGGCAACATCTCCATTTCCTCCATTTCTGCACAGATAAGAAACTTGCCTAACTGAATATAAATAAAAGTGAAGTTAGATCTTGTAACATTTGTGTAAGATACGTGCTGGCAGGTGTGGTCTAAGCATCTAATGTTAGAAACAAGTGTTAATAGCCAGCTGCAGTAAAAATTCAAAAGCATTAGGCTAAATGTTATTTTTTAATGTACCTGAGTCCTTTGTCAGCTTTCTTTCAAAGATGCTTATTAAATTTCAGAGTGTTTTGTATATTCAGACATTTACTTAACATACCACAAATATATGTTAGCGTGCTGATGTCATGCATTTTCTGGAAGATTCACTTATTAGCTGTTTCTGCCACTTGCTCTTAATTCTCCAGAAAATATGTTAATTTTGAGTTGTGGTTGCACCCCCCCCAAATATTTTGGATATTGCATATGCATTGAAAGTCAAGCAAACATAAATGTTTAATCATTTTGCTTTATAGTGTTTGATCATTGCATTTCTGAACCCTTGTAAGCAGAGCTTTGATTTCCTTTTATAAAAGGGCAGCTCTTATTCAAGGCGCTCTTACTTGGAAAATGAGCTGAAGGAAAACGTTTTAACTTGTTTACTTTTCCACACTGCCTTTCAGGAGCAGTATGCGTAGATAATAGTTGAAGATACTGTACTGGAAAGTCTAAGAATTAAAAAAAAACAGAGCCAAGTTAATCACAGATGTCTTGACGAGCAGCTCTGATGTCCCTGGAATTAAAGAGTGTAGCACTATACAGTCATTTGACACTTTAGTGCTGTGACATATTGCACTGACGATTGAGGAATGGTCAAAACAGTTGCAAAATTCCCTAGACTTTCAGTGCATGTTACCTTTTGCATGCCTCTATTTCTGTGGTAGATCAAATGATCTTTCTTGCTTAGAATTTGTACCTGTTCTTTAAGCAATTTTGGCCTCCCAGTCTGTTCAGCTGCTGCTGAAACCTTCTGACAAGCTGGGATCTTTTCCAGCTGACAGTAGCTATCTTTGCTATTTTGGTAGTCTTTTTCTGCACTAAATGTAAGCTGATATAATCATCAAGATCAGCTGCTGCTACTTAACACTACCTTAGGGATAATGTATATGAGGTTTTTATCATAGGTGAAAGATTTGCTTCTTTCCTTTTGTAGAAGCAAACTGTAAAATGCTGGAAATATTTTGCTGTTGATCATAAAAATGTAGCTGTCCCTCATGACACCCAGATATTGACAGAGTGGTCCATCTATTACAGCCAAAGCTAAAGAAAAGTTTATTGCAGGTGGCTTAGTATTCCAAAACAAAATGGGAAATAGTTTTTGGACTATTGTTTTTGAAGAAATGAAACATCAGTGAGTACCAGCATACATTAAAACTCTACAGTTAATTTTTTTCCCTTCGTATAATACAATTGTTACAGTTTAAATTTGACGATGAAAGCAATTTTTGATGCATTTGTTTATAATTGATGCAACAATCTTTTTTTCTTTTTCTTTTCCAAATGTACAGGCTAAATGTGTGGGATTTCTTAAATTATTTTTTGTTCTGTGTGTTTTCCCCAAGGAACCAGTGATGTGTTAGTGTAGTTTTTGCCTTCACCTGTTAGTGTATCTTGGTCCTTCTCTTTTGAGACTACTGGCAGAGTAGCCTGACTCTCTCTGCACCTTATTTTTGCCAGGCTGATGAGCTCCTCCTCAAAACAACCGATTTGCCTTAAGACAAGGTGGAATACATTCAAATAGATTTGAAGTTGAAAGATTATAAAGTCATATGTTTGCAGAGCTTCAGTTTTTAGAAATCCTTGCAACTACTTTAAAATTAACAGGGCATAATGCTTTTAGCAAAGGTGAATTTTTCTTTTTTTTTAGGAAAATTTATGAAACTTATAAACGAAAGCAGCACTTCTCTGCAGTAAAACCTATTAGCGGAGTTCACTGGGATATTTTCAAGGCATTTTTGTGCCATCTGACTGTAAAAAAGCAGCTGGAAACCTGACTTAACTAGTTAAATAGACAGTATAGCAGCTGCTTGTTACTGAAACAGTACAAAGCAGCTGCAGGCAGCAAAGAGTATTTCTTTTGGATTATGAGTTTTCTGTTCTGCATAATGAAAAATATCCATAATTAAGGATGTTGTTATAATTAACATTTGTGCTTTTTTTCTCCTTTGTCTTTGCTGAATCAGCATTCAGGTGCTTTAAAACTCAAGTTATCTTGAAGCTTAAAATCTCACTTTTAACAGAAGAAAAAGACTTATGGCAGTGATTCTCATTTTTGTTGTTTGACTGTTGTGTTAAGAATGGACATTTTGCTTTTATTTAACTCAGTCATAGGAATTGGGATACATTTTTCCACATATAAATATATCTACAGAACAGACTGTGACTAATTATAGGTATATATATACTCTCTCT
>PTEX01000048.1:4173471-4263406 GCA_003342815.1 Eudromia elegans
ACCATATATACACTATATACCATATATACACTATATACCATATATACACTATATACCATATATATTATAGGTATATATACAACTATAGGTAATTTCCAATTCCGAGCAAGGTATTGGGGATGTTGTATTGACTTTGCTGGGACTGACATGTAGGTAGTTGTTTGTGAGTAAGTATTCTACTGAGTAAGGCCTACTTATAAGTATAAATGTAGAGATCACTGAAATGTAGAGATCTGAAGAGGTTTTGGGGGAGGCAAGCAAACAGATCCCACTCATCGGAGTTTGGATGTAACTTGTAATGCCTTATACACTGTGTGAAGTTATCCTATATAAATGTTTTCCCTTCCAAATAAGGTAGGTTATTATCCTGGATGAAAGGAGAAGATATCTAATGGAAGAATAAATGTGAGTACCTGAACACGTTTTTCAGTGGATGCATCTGATTTTTGCTGTGTGCATCCAGTGTGGAACTGGTTTGGGTATTTAGGAATGTTTCTTTCCTTCTTATTTAGTATACAGCTTGGAAAGCAAGCACACTTTGGAAGCCATATAGCCAAGTTTGCATGAGACCATGCTGGTCCCAAAAGTTTCAGAAAATCCAAGCTGGCAAGTGCTATTGGGATGTACATGGCCTAGCTGAAACCTAGCAAAAACATCCCTGAATAACCGAGTTGAAACTCTTGGCTTCTGATTCCCTGTGTGACCAGGACAGAGTTGATCACAAGTCAGTTTATAGAAACTAACCAACCCAGTCCCTTTAAAATCTTCACGCTGATAATAATTTCTAAATCTGTTGATTTCTTACTTTCCTCCAGGCTGTTTTGATTTCTTTTTCCCCTCCTTTCTCAAGATAMAAGTTTTCTGTGTGAGCACCCAGCACCAGTGAGGAAGGAAAAACCTATTTTCTGTTTTCTGCATCTGACAGTSCTGACAGTCACGAGAATTAGTTGAGTACCTGCCTGCCATTTAGTTTGTGACCCTTTCCAATTTGGAGATTTTCATTCGTGTTACCATTTTCATGAAAGCTGAAACAATTTTTTATTGAAACAGTTGAGTCTGTAAGTCTGTGTCTTTATAATTGTGTGTCTAGTTTCATCCTGTTGATCTCTCATTTTTTCTCATTTATCAAGATTGTTTTAATCTTGTTCTCTTCAGGTGTTTGAGCCTGAGCCTAATTAATGTAGTTGCACCCAAGAGCACTTTTCTAACTTAAAAACTCAGGCTCCCGTCTAAAATAAGGATCAACTGTAGCAGGTTATGATTCTGCTGTTACTGTTTTCAGCTTTGAAATGTGCTTGTACAGAGAAATCTGACATTTTTCTGACTATTWGCTAAGCATTTTTCAACAAGAACCAAAATTGCCAAGGCTTGTGGTTGAGTCATCAGTTTGCTTTTTTCGAACAAACTTCTATATATACATCAGTGGTGGAAAGCAAGTAAATCTTGGAGGAGACAGCTTTACTGCTAAGTTAAACAGATGCTCAATGCGAATGAGMCGATAATGCTGCTTATAAAGATCTTTTGCTGTTCCTGATTTATGTTATTGTATCTTTGAGTTGTATGTATGGACCTRATGATGGTAGGCACTGCGTAACTAGTCAACTAAAATGAAATCACGGTTCTTTCCTGTAATATGCAAAGACAGTGAAAGACACTCTTCTTTCTTGCCTAGCATTGCCAGTTGTCTCTGACTTTGAAGTAACATCAGGACCTTTAAAAGGCCTATCAGATTACTGTAGCTGTGTGAAAATAGGATGAAAAACCTAGTAGCAGGTGTAGTCAGGTGATCATGTTCTTTTTGACAGTTTTAACACAGGATAGATATGGTATGGGACCTTAAAACATTACTTAAAAAGCAAATCTGGAATCAGCTTCCTGTGGAGTCATGTTCAGCTTCAGAAGCAAGATAAAACAGCATGGTAGTGCATAAATAGGAAGGTATTGAGAAACAGTCTTGAAAGAAAAGAGCAAAAACTAAGAATGAATGTTTGGAAATGGAACTAGAACTATACCTTTTCTTTCAATACCTAAGATAGAAAGATCAGAAGCAAGAGAGTTGTGTAGTAGAGAGCCAAGCTTGCCAGAGACCAACTTGTTGGTTCAGAGATGATATTCTAGGCTTTTCACCACATGCAGATGTGGGGGGTATCATTAAACCAATAAGTGTATCCACGAGGAAAAGGGGAAGGAATTAAGAGAATTGCCACCAAAAAAACCTTTCTCATTCAAAGTATGCATTGCCAAAATGCGTATCTGATCTGAGCTGTAATCCTCTTGTACCCCTAAGGCACTGTATACGTTATGAAGGATGAGTCATTATTGTTGTTAAAAACAAGTCAGAGGGTGAAAGGTTAAAAAATAAAACTGAAAAAAGGTTGTTCTCTATGCTGTAATAGCAATCAAATACTGGACAGATAACTATTCCTCATCTTTACACTTTTAAAGCCCCTGTCAAACAGTCTTGCAAGACACATTCCCAGAGTTTGTCTCCTTGCTTTCCACCTCTCCTTATATGAAGTCCTGAAAACACATTCAGGACTAAAAAAAAAAATTTCTGAAGTATCACAGTTGTTCAAGAGTTTTCCTAATAGAACGCAGGCTTGAGTACTCAGGGATATTGCTCTATTTTTTGTGCATGGATTATATATAAATATATATATATGTGTATATATAGAAGTTCTTTATGAAACGGCACCGTGGAGGTGACTTTTCAGTGGCAGAGCTGTGTGGACACGCTCGCTGGCAGAGCTGCCAGGGCGCTCTTGGAGCTCAACGTGYGAGCTCCAGCACAGAGCAGGGGCCCTACGTGAGTTCTCTGCAAAGCTGCACATCTCTCCTGCTCGGACGTGTGCTGGGAGTCGGAAAAGGAAAGGCTTTGCAGATTAAGGGCATGAAGTTAACTTTCCACCCTCTGACCTTTCCTACCGGCCTCTACAGAGCTGCTTTTTCTGCAGCATCAAAAGATGCTGTTGTTTGCCAGGTTAACTATGCTAGTAAATCCTCTTGTACAAATGTATCTTTTATAATATAAAGCTGTGTGCTGCTCTAAATGGTTTTATTGGTGTAGCTGCATTTAAACTAGGCCTTTTTCCATCATCACAGCATGTAAAAATTTGTGTTTCTAATATATTCCACTGCTTTTCAGTATTGACAAGGTCCTTCCTTAAGGTGTACTGCGGCMGTGAATGACAGCAGAGTTTCTGTTCTATGATGGAAACACTGCAAGAGCTGCAACCCTGAGCACCAGGCTGCTAATTATAAAGCTTTGCAAGTGTCTTCAAAGATTTCAAAGTATTTGAAGGATTTCAAAGTGTATATATATATGTATTTTTTTCCCTTTTTTCTTAAATCTGGGATTACTTTATTTTCCTTTTGCACCATCTCTGTTTATTCTGCAAGGAATGCGGTGACAATGAATTAAGTGGGATCTCATGTGCTTCAATGATTTTGTTAGGGTCTTGTTTAAAGTTATTAATTATTTCCTGCTTTTGGTTATGATTCCTAAGCCTGATGTGATAACTGATTGTTTGAATGCTCACAGTGTGCTGTAGTGCAAAGCAAACTGACTTTGCAWAAATGTAAGCACTCATCTGTTCAAATCCTTAATATGAGCAGCATAAATGAAGAAGGTAAAACTAGACTGTCTGCTGAAAATCACTACTGCACACTGCATTAAGGTTTTAGAATGATCTGATTTAGTGAAGCGCAGGGCCTTGTGGAGAGGGATATTTTATGTGTGGATGCTGTATGTTTGGGTATCGATGCGTCTTTAGAATATTCCCTAGTAAAAAAGCAGCAGCAATGAAAAGTGATTTATTTTCTGAAAAGAACAAGCCATATTTGTTATTATTATAGAACTAAACAGAAACCATGGCTGAAAACTTACAAAGGAGATATACCTTTCCTGATATATATATATATACACACACACACACACACACACATATATACATATAAAACGTGATCTGTAATTGCTTTGATATGTTAGTTTGACTACTATCATAGTGTAGTGTCTGCTACCAGTGGGCACTTATTTCACTAGTGATTTGCTTTAACATTTTTCTTTTTTTGTAGGATTTCCACATTTTGCCTTGTAGGTGTAAGACCTTAATATCAGTCCTTTCTAAACATTGTCTTCAGAAAAGTACAGATATAAGTCCTCTAAAACGTCATCTGTGTTATAGTGTATTGCTCATCTAAAATATTCCTGAGMTATGCTGCTTTCTATTGCAAAGACTATAGTATTAGAATTTCGTACCAGTAACTCTTAGGGGATAAGAATCACTTTTATTATTGTTTTTTATCACCTATTGATTTTATTTTGAGGAAAAATAATTAATATAATTCATAACATGAGTGTTTTTGCTTTCATATGACCAACTTTTCAGACACTTTTCACTTTTACTTTACACTTTTGAGAAGTTTACCACACGAAGCAGCTCCGAGCAGTTTACTTTCTGAAACACAAGTGATTCCTGGTAATGCTCGTGTGGYTTGAAACATTCCAGAGAACAACAAATATCAAAAAATAATATTTCTTCAAGCTTGAGTCTCAAAAATAATACAATATGAATCATGCCATCATAAAATACTGATTTGAAGTGCACGTAAAAAGGATTTCTGATGAAGAAGGAATTTCCGAAGTGCTACTTCAAGAATTCTGGTGAGATACACAAAACACCTTCTGTAAGCTCGACGAATATAACTAGCATGCTGCTCAGTTTATTCAAAAAAGACTGTAAATTCTGGAAGTTTTAACTTGATATGTTTGCAGGTAACATGATTGATGTGTAATTCTAGAATGAAAGGGGTATTTAGAGTCTTGGCTATCAGTTCCCTGCTTCTTATTTCTTAAACAAAGACAGGTCAGATATTAGTCTTGTCTTCTGCAAGCGTGTTAAAGTTTCTGACTTGATCCCATGAATCCAAACAAATACAAACAGACAAAACAGTCTAACACTTGAACACCTATCAATCACTAGATCAGAAAAAAAACATAATAGTAGAGGGGATTAGCCTACCTATCATAAGATTTTTATTTTTTTTCGTAACTTCTCAGAGGTATATCATATTATAAATGCATTAGAAATGTTTTGCTGTGAGGATATGTAGCATTCCTATAAAGGTTAAATCAATAAAAATGATTTGGCCACATTCCTAAGCATGGCTAGAACAGGTAGCCCGTTGTTTAAGGTACCCTTGAATTTCTGGATCAGATTATTATGGTGCAGCAAAAAGGCTTCTTACTGTCTGCAGACGTTCTGTGTTTCTGTGTGAAGATACCATCAGCCTAAAAAAGCCTTCAGATTTCCTGGGCTACTGAAAAACAGAGAATTTTCAGAATAATTTTTATGTATATACATCTCAGATGTTGTGCTGTGTGTGCTATAAGTTTTAAAAGATTTTTTTTTGCAGTAAGAAGGGTGAAGACACATCAGTAAGTGATAACAACCAGGTATGTAAAGGAGGGAAAAAGGGGCGTCTTTTAAATGAGGCTAGTAAAATTGTTGCCTGTCTCGGCACCTTTATAAGTTTCCGTACATTTAAATTATTCTTTTATTGCATATCTGATAACATAGAATATCCATTAAATTATATATATTTACTCTGTCTATTCATATTAGTAAACAACTAAGATTATTAAATGTGATGGTAGAAGGCTTCAAACAACTGATAGTTCAAATTAATTTAATTTTATATACAGCAGATAAAGTTTATTAGCCACTAAATAGTGTTAATTCATCTGGTCGATTCAGTGGGTAGTCTTTATGTTTGACAGTAGTGTGTAGATTTAGTGCATTTTAAAGTTTCTTATGCACATCGGGAGGCTCCTGTATATTCCTGTTGCAGGGGAAAATTGTGTCTTATATTGTGTGTATGTGTATGTGCTCTGCATCTGCACTGTTGATTTTCATGTAGAGGGAACAAACACTGTAAGAACACRTCACTGATATGGGAACTCGGATTGTAGGGGTGTGTTAAATTTGTCTTTTCCCCACTCTGTCCCCTCTTTTGTCCTTTGAAGCATATTGGGAAAACAGTTCCTTTATCTTTGTTTCTGTCTTCAGTTAGATTGTTTTTTGAGTGGGTGAGAGAGGCTGTATTCTTTTAAAAAGATATTCCCAAGATATGAAATTGTGGAGAGTGGTTCTGACAATCGAGCAGAAAGCACACCCCACTAGAAAAGAGGGCTGTATGGTTCAAGATGTTTCTCAGTTGTGAAAATTTGATCAGTGAATTAACCGCACATCCGGCTACACGCAACTTTGATCGGAATTGCAGCATTCCAGCTCGGATGTGTGTGTGTCAGCTAGCTGCATCGAGCACATCTTACACATGTGCACTACACATGTGCTGTGCAATTAGTTAGCAAATTACTATTACAACTCAAAGTAACTAAACTCATCCCCCTTTCTGTCCTCCCCCCCACCTTTTCTTTTCTTTGGTACCTAGTGACTATCACGGTAATATCAGGACAAATTTAAGGCTTTATATTATTTTGAGGTATATTGGCACACATTTACATGGAGCAACTCTAGCCTCATACTTTTGATTTTGAAGATAATATTAAGACGTTGTGCTAGCAAGATGAAAACCTCAGATTCTGAGGAGTTCAGAACTGCTTTGGTTGATACACAGATTATAAATCTGCTTAAATGTTATAAATTGAAAAGTTGTTCCAATGTTTGCATATGTATTACATAGTCATAGTGTGACATTAGAATTCAGTCTATTCTTGCTACGGTTTGAAACTTATTCATGCTATGGAAGATATATTTCATCTCATCCGATGCTAAATTAAATTAGCTGTTGCTAACTAGATTGTCTTAAATTATTATCCACAAGTGACAGGATTTTTCTTCTGTCACTATAAAGAGTGGACCTCCTAAATTTGAATATTTCTGTTTATGCTTTTTCATCAGAAAAGTGACAAATGAAAAAGCACTGATAGCAACGTAAAATGCAGCACTTAGTTTTGAGTGTACAAAGTTGGATGCAAGAAGGGTGGCAACGAAGGGAAGTGAATGCCCTTTATGCACTGAATCCTGCAGGGAAAAGYGAGCGTTTTTACTGGTGTATACTAAGGTATGCCGCCTAAGTAAATAGTTTTGCTTTCTGCTCCTGTCAGTTTTAAATAAAACATTCATTGTTATGGCCTGGTTATTCCCTGAATAACTAAAGAAAAGCGGAGTGAAACTCTGATAGCCCTGATTGGAAAAATGTAGAAGATGAACTCTCTCCATGTGAGTTTATATAAGTGGTCTTGCCTGAGAGGAAACAAGTTGTGCAGATTGTATTAGGAAATAAATACAGTGTAGACTTCAAGGAAAGTAATATATTACAAAGCTGCCTCTGTGCTTGAGTATTATACAATAGCTAATAGCTTYAATTCATCAAATTCGCATTAATAAAGCATCGCTATGCCAGACCATAAATGTCCCATTGATATTAAACACCGAATGTGGCTCATTTGCTTTCACAGTTTTTCAATATAAAGGTAGAGGTTTCTCAGTTGAAAAGATGATGCATTTGAATGGGAGCAGTTGCCTGTGGGATTTATACAGTAAATGCAGCAAGGGCCTCGATACTAAATCGGTTTTGTATTAGAGTGCATCTAAAAGGCTTTTGGAGATTCACTCAACTAAAATAGCAAATTCTGAAACAGAATTAGTATTTTCTGTTAGTCTTGCCTTAAAGACCTTAAAAAGTTCTCCAGTTTTTAAACCTCTAGTTCTCCTGATTCCAGACTACTTTATCTGCCTAACCTCACTCTTGCTGATTCTGCATAAAGTCGCATTACTGCTATATTATAATTTTAGGACAAAAATACTTTCGGGAAGCAATATATTTTCTTAGCTGGACAACGGTGTACTTCACATCAGAATTCTTAAAAAGTAAATACCCTGTTGTGTATTCGTTCAATCGAGTTCAGAAGAAACATGTTGCAGTTTGAGAAAGAGCTGCTGACCTACAAGTAAGACTACCTTGGCTCCCATTCCTGGTTTCACTTTGTTTTCAAGTTGAGGTGAGTTAAACTTGGCCAGAGAGAAAACAGTTTTTCTCTTCTTGGGACTAAAGGAAAAAGCAAGAAGATACCAGAAAGAGCTTTACTCTGTTTCCTTAGAAATATTGCCAAGTATTCTCAAAGAAGTACTTGGTGCATCTGTTATTTTGCTACTGTTGGCACTAATGCTTATAGCTTACATAGAGCACTACAATAGCATTAATAGACATTGATCTTGAAAAATAAAACGATGATACCTGTGCTGAACATGCAAGCCCGTGTTAGCAGAGGAAGCTTAGACAGAGCGAGCTATAAAGGCTGTTTAGCTATTTGGGCTGCTGGCAGATTGGAGCGTGGTGGCACGTCCTATTCCTGCAACATTTCGGTTTCAAGGCAGTGGACCGGTACAGATGTCTTCTAAGCTTACATTGTGGCTGTTTTTCCTGAATATGTTCAAGATTTTACCCTACAGATCAGTAGGAATTAGGAGTTTCATGTATAYCTGTCCATGTTTACCCATACACAGCTCATTAATATTTCTTAAAAGAATATGTTCCTTTAATAGCACGCATGGCTATGCTGAAATACCATGCTTTTTTTAACTGTGTTTTTCCTGATTCATATTCAAATGCCTTATAGATTACCTTGGGGTGTAATAGAATGGCAGTGCATTTACACCCAATTATTTGTCTCTATAATTCCCCGTAAAAAGGGTTTTCTCTTGCTTGTAGTGACACTCGGATTAAAAGAATTTAATGATGATGTGTAACATGGCCAAGCTTTGACTTCTTATCCTAGACCCACCTTCAGAAGAACMGTTTCTAAGCCTATGTTCACAGATGTATTTGTGTACATCTGTTGTATAGACTTGTACACCTCTCACATCTTGTTAATGGAGTTAGTTTTCCTGGTGATCAAGGTTGGGCTCTCTTGTACCAAACAATAAAATATTATGTAACTGGCAGTGGCTCTGTCTTTCTCTTAGTAAACCACAGAGTGGATTTAGATATAAGATATCTGACCGTGAGGGATAAGTAAACAATGGCTTGGCACACTTACGGCTCAAATAAATTCTGAGGAAAATAAATCTACAGAAGGGCATTGGATTTTAACTTTCCTTTTTCAAGAAAACGAATGATAATAAACTGCAAGTCATTATGAAACACTAGCAATTCTGTTGAAATATAATATGTGAAACAAGTTAGTGTCCATCAGAAATATAGTAACCATATTTGAATGAGTTCTTGCCAAAATATTTTTGCCACAGGGTCTTTAACTATAGCATATTAAAACTTAAAGCTATTGTTAATTCCACAACTGCCTGACTTTACTGAATGTGGCGCTTTGAAAACAGGCAGCAGAAGAAATAGTGATTTTAGACTTTACTGTAAAAGTAAAGGTGGCTTTACTAGAGATGAAAAAATATTTTTAAAGGGAACTGTTACAGTAATACAGTAAATAGGTGTAYGAGGTGTATTTAAAGGAAAAATACAGTGTTTTCCTCCCCATAATTTCATCTTTTAACATGCTAAAATTGATTTGAATAAATAAGAATACTTCAATAAAGAATAGCTTGCACAGAATAATTTACCGACTCTGATTAAAATGACTTCAGCAGTTAGAGTGAGTCAGGAGAAAATCTGGGCTTTTTTCCCTCCTGGGGCAAGTTCATACACGAAACAGGAAACTTAGAGCTACGCGAGGAAGGCTAGAACAGTACACAGTATGCTAACAAGCAGAATAAAAAATATATACAGGAAACAGATGCATGAATAATGGATTTTTTATTGGAGGTGTTAAACCGTTTTACGATACAGTAACCGGAATTTATTTTGTCTATGTGCTCATCTTTAAAATACTCTCTTTAGGGTGTGCTTTTCGATACGTTAAGTGGCAGGTCTTGTATTTATTTGTAGAAGAGAGCGTGTTTATATAAGGAAGCCTGCTCTTAGATTTAAGCTTTATTAACTTAAAAACAAAAACACCTGAGAGCAAAACTTAATCTGTTACCTGTAAGACTTGAGAAGCTAGTTGCAAATAAATGTATACCACAGGAATTAAAGCTACCAGATGTAATAGGAGATAAAATTTAATTTATTGATAACAGTAATTTTGGTTGGGGTCCTGTGATGATAAAGATGGATGTTTTCTGCATTTATGGGTGCCCGCTATATCTCGGTAGAAACCTGAGGTCAATTCCTAAGCCTGGCAAARTTTACAAGGAAAATCTCTTTGAAAGTGTATAAAATTCATTAATTTATTACTGAGTACAATTCTCAGAAAAAACAAATCTGTAGTGTTTATTCCTTCTAGTTGTTGTTCTGATATTTTTGATATTTTAGTTGATAGTTGATATTTTAAATAAGCTGAATGTTTTTGTGCTGCCTTTTCTTAACTGGCTCCCTGAAGCCTGAATTCTCTCACTGCTTTAGTAAAGACCTTAAAATGCTTCAGGTTTTACCATTTCAAACTCCCTATTTATCTTGAGGCTGCCTTAATTAAAATATTATACGCACCGGGGCACATTAAACATGGCAATTTATTGTAATTCTTATTAATGGAGTGTATTTAATGAGTTTTCAGAACCAACTCCATCACCTGCAACACASAGTGTTGATTTTTATGAGCTACGTRGGGTAAAACCTGCGCACGGGCTCCTTTCCCAGCCGGCCCATGCACCGAGAGCAGCCGCCGGGAGCCGGGCGGGCACCGGCACCGGGTCACTCCCGTCTCCTTCCCAGGCTGGCATTTCCACCAAAATGCCCTGCAATTACATGGAAACGAATGCAGAAAAGTGCCCTTGTGCCGAGCCTGTTCTGCTGACTGACCGTTTGGGCAAGTGCTGCTCCCGAGCTGCTTTTAAAGCCAGCCCTACGGACGGGTACGTGCTGCAAGGTAGGGCCCGTCCCCAGGCACGGGGCGCTGGAGCTTGTGTTGCTCTCCCGACCCATCTGTGTTTCCCGCAAGAGCCCATCCCTGTTTTCTCTCAGTGCTGAAATAACTGCAGAATCAGATGCTCATCATTTCCTTAGACTGTTCTGAACTCCTTGTTGTGCAGAAAGCACATAGATAATGATGTTCTAAAAACCAACTGGGGAAAAATAAAGGTATAAAGGTACAATCTTAGGATTAATGTCAGGCTGWCCGTGACCAAGAAATTGCACTGCTTGAGAGGAATTTCAGTATTATTGTTATGCTCTTAATGTGAGGTGGCAGAGCCTTTAAATATTTCTGGGAGGGTAGTTAATACAGCATGGAAGTTTGATATTTGTACAGTTTGTAAAGGAATTTGAGGTGTTACCCTATTTTGACTTCAGTTTTCAAGTATGCACTGGTGCATCATTAATCATAGGAAATGCAAAAATAAATAATATAGTCCCTTTGGATTTTTCATGTGAATACTTACCTTTTCCTTTTTTTGTATATACAGTTGAGGTATTTAGGTAACCCCTAACCTTTTGCTTCAACAAGGAGGTACAGTATAAAAATATTACCACAGTCTTCATATGAGCAGTTCTCTCTAAGAAAACCTCTAGATGAATATTTATTGAAAAAAAGCAAAGTTGCAATGCAGAATGACTTAGCTTGGCCTGAATATTATATTTTAGACCACCAATGAATAAAATTAAAAGCACATGGATTTTGAATAACTAAAAAAGGTTGTAATTGATTAGCACTGCCTGGAAGTATTGAAGTGGAGTAAGTTTTGATTTGTGAATGGTTCTATTCAATAAAGATTAATCCTGTATGTTTGATAAAATCTTAGTGCCTCTAATGAGTTAGATTTGTTTTTTTCCTCCTCTCCCTAGTTTATTTAAGCGTCAGATTTTTTGGTGCTTTTCTAGCAAGTTGGAATGTTTCTATCTTGCCGAATTTTACATCAGTGTGGTTCATTTAAACAATATCGGCTATTAATAGTGAGTTTAAAAGAGATAATGAGAGTGATGTAAAATCATCTTGCTGCCTGAGAATCGTGTAAATGGTGTAAAGTGTAACCTTGCAAGGATTCAGACCTTGGTAAACTGAGAGTCTTAAGCAGCTCACACCTTTATCAATGCAAAGGAGAGCAGCAATTCCTGCATAGCTATTGGTGTTGTTTTTAAAGTCCTTGTGTGATTTGAATTATATTTTATACAAAGGGGAGTGTTTACTGAGATTTTGTTTATATTCTGCATTAACATGTACCAGAGTTGGAACAAGCATATATTTTCTTTATCTTTACATAATCACAAAGTGTCTTTTTCTCTTATTCTCTTATTTATATCTTAAGTAGATTTTTTTTTAAAAATAAGATTCCTTATCAGGTAATAAAAAGTACAAAATCAAGACTTTTTTTTCTGAAGAATAAATGAGAATATCCTGGACGTTTTATTAATCTGAGCAGAGTAACTTTTCTGTTGTTAATGTGAAGACTTTCATTTAGGTTTACTATATCAGTCTATTCAGATAGGTTACACAGATTTATGTGTCAATTAAATTATTAGCCATATTTTGGGTATATTTACATTTTTTTCAGTGATTTTTTTTTTTGTGGAGATGCATAAGACATACTTGAAAACTCTTATGTTTCTAGCTGTTGTAGGAGGGATTTCAAACATATTTCATGCCCTTAAATAGCTAGCATAAAGTACGCTTACCAGATTTTCTAGTAAATATACTGATTTGTTGTGTTTATTTTGAGAGCTTATTTTTCTTCCAGCAATATGGATATCCTACCCTTTGCTAGTTGAAATGCATACATCACATTCAAAAGATTAGGAACGTTTATATAGGCATAATGCAGCCAAAAGCTGCCTGTAACCAGCTCGCTTAGAAATAGTCTGGATACGAAACATTACATTTAGTCAATTCAAATGTCCTAAAGGATAGAGGAATATATGCTGCCAGAACTAGGAAGAGGATCCTTTCTCTTGGCTACTCTTCCTTCTCCCTTTCATACAGTTTTCTAAACCTACATGTAAAACCAACTGATAGGAGAATTTTCAGAGCTCCGGTTAAAGGCATAGATAAGCAAGCATGCAAGTTAATCCATCTACACGTGCTTTTCCCTTGCCTATTATTACTTGTCACTAGTTTCATCAGTTAATTTGTGAAGAAAGACCTAAGCGAATTTACCACTCCTCAAAGGGATAGGTTAGAGGCGGGAATGGAAGGAAATTAAATGCCCGACGTGTCAGTGCTGAGAGCAACGGATCACGCGTCGCGATGCCCCGCCGCATCGCTGCGGGAAGCGCTAAATTGCCGGGCAACTGGGGTTGCCTCTGACCTGGTTCTGTTTTAAAGTACATGGTTTTTCCCGTTACAATACTCCTCAGTCACGCCAAGAGTGATCGAAAGGAGATGAATTAAGCAGTCAGCGCGCCGTGTTTTGATAATTTTAGCCAACAAAATTTCTTCTAATCTCTTTTGGAAGTAAAAGCAAAAGAAAGTCCCTATACATGTAAACTGTATTTCCTCTTGTAAACACTGGGATAATGTGGTCTGGCTACACTTCTGCTCGGCTTCACGAAGACAGCAGTTTTAGCAGAAACGCCGCTTACCATTTTCTCGGTAGCACTTCGGCTCCACACCCCCTGCATTACGGCCGCGCGGGTGGGACCATCGCTCCCAGTGTCCTTCCCGATGGGAAGCGACCCCGCGCTCCTCCAGAGAAGGAGCCCATCTGCAGGACCCTCTCTGCGCGTGGGGCTTGAGCTTATCCCTGTGCTTCGAGTGGGGACCAGTCGGAGAGAGTGCAGTAGGAGGGGTAGGAGGCACTGCAGCCAGCAGGTCCTTAKGAGAGGAGCCTGAAAAGCTGCCCCGCTCTGTTGCCTTCCTGATAACAGGGCCAAGGGTGCAAAAGAAATACATCTAACTGCAGCCCCAACATAGTTTCAACATGATGGACACCATTAAGAAAACCCTGTAAGTTTGCCTCTTTTTTAAAAATTTTCCCTCAGTCTTTCAGAATTGTCAGAGCTTTCGTGATCTGTCTCAGTAAAAGATGCTTTGGTAAAAACGTTGCACACGCTTCTTATCCCAGTAAAGGATGGCTACAGTTTGCTATCTGACCCCACGCTCTAAGCTGAAATATAATTTCGTTTTGCTTGCAGAGAAATCGTTTATTGTCATACTCAGTTTTACTTAATATTGAGCTAGTGAAGTGCTCTGTACTGATTTTAGAACTGTATCTGAGAGGAAGAAGGATTTCAAAGCGATGATAGTGTCTTAGTTTTATAGTGTGTATGGGATTTATGTGGGCGTGCATGTATGCAGCACACGTGTACTGAGATAATTATCTATATGACTTTTTAGGCAAATCTGTTTTTTCAGCTCTGAATACTGAAGCAAACAGTTGGCAATGCTGTGTATAGGGGTTTTTAAAAGCCCGCTTTCAATTAAAGCTTAAATCCATCAGCATTTTTATTTTACATTTGTATTTCATAGGTTAATATTTTTAGTTTATAAAATGTTTTGGCTTGTTCGTGACTCATGTGCAATGCAAAGAATTTGCTCTTACAAGTGAAACTATTGTTCCCCTATAGCTTTGCTATGAAACAGGGGCAACGACTGACCAGAGAGCTGTGGCTTTACCCCAATAACTGCATCGAAATCACACATTTGACATTAAGATATAGGGCAGTTATGCACAGGAGCGCCAGCTCCATGCTGCTGGCTACTCGTTTTCATCAGGTATAGAGCAAACAGTGCTAGATCAGCTACTTTATCCCATCTACCTTTCCTTAACCTGCTGTCACGGGTGCGCTCATGCCAGGCTCTTTCACGGGACGTTCTGCGCATTGGAATCGGCCCCTGCGTTGCCTCTTTACCTAGCGCGACGCGCGGGTTGCTGCTCGCTGCCCCCAGGCTTTGGCCACGCGGCGCAGGGTGACAGCTCAGCACACACCTGCTGTCRCCCGCAACGAGCCACGCGCCGCCTCGTGCCCGGCCCTTCCTCGCTTTGCTCGCAAATCTGCACGAGTTATTTATGCTTTCCCCCCCCGCACCAAGCCTGCGTGCTGTTTTAACGCCCTAGCATCCCATTCGGCACGTTTCTGTTTTGATAACTAGAGCCGGCGCTGCGAAAAGCCAGAAAACCCCGACGGCGGCAAAGWAACCCTCCAATAGCGCAGTACTCACCCCAAAAGAAGTTCTGCTGACATGGTGTCACCGAGCTGAAGAGGCTGTTTGATGCCATAGTCCCTCTCTTGTCTCACGCAGAACTTGCACCTTCTGCTGTAAACGCTCCTTGGATCCTCAAACTGAAAACACAAACCATAGCCAAAACCTGGTTTTAGTTTTACTACGCTCCTGCCTTGCACACGCTCTATATTTTGGTGGGTTTTTTTTGTCTTGTTTCTTGTTTTTTTTTTCTGTCAAAAAAATAGTGTAGCACTGGTAGCATGTGAAAAGCAAGGAAACAAAACAAAAAAAAAAAGGAGAATGAGCAAATATTTGAAGGACCTACTATTACTGCATAGACTGTGGTTAGAGAGCACTTACTGCCTCGGTTGGTCTCAGTGGCTGGTAGTGACCTGCGGAGATTAACCATTTAAAACCCAGAGGCTTCTTTGCTGTCCTCCTGGAGAAAGTTTGCACCGCACTTGTGGTTCTGTGGTTGTTTGTGAGGCGAATGAAGCATTCACACAATCCAAAAAAGCAAAAGCTTTAAAACTCCTTTTTTTTGCAAGCACTGTTACTGGAGAGAGGGAATCATGTGGTTGGTGACATCAGAGTCCTCAAAGTAGGACTGCCTACCACTGTGGCTTTTTCTTTCTCTCCCTCCTTTTTTTTTTTCTTTTCTTTTTTTTTTCTTCTTTTTTATTATTTTGACAAAAGGCCCCGTGGTAAGGCCCTTCCTGGCATCCAGAAGGATATAACTTTTTAATTTTTGTGACTCACGAGGATTTGGAGGGAGTACAGAATGCTGTAAGAGCCCAAACTTCTGTACAGTTAAAGCATATGGACAGCAGAACTTTAGTTGCGCTCTCAGTTCAGGTTCCCCCCACTCTTCTTCCCCCTCCTTTTTATTATTTTTCTTTTCTGTTCCCCCCCTTCTTTTTTTTCTCCCCCCTACTTCATTATTGTGTCTGTGGAAAAGTGAGCAAAGTTGGCACCAGTGGCCGTGTGAAATTCTGAACAACAGTGATGATTTACAATAATTTACATCTTTGGATTGTATCACGAGCTTGGGTCTGCTTCACATTTGCTTGGTGGCTGGATTCCTTCTGTTTTACTTTTGCCTCTTGTCTCCCTATACTTGTGAATCTGTAACTCATTGTAAGAAATTTTACCTTTCCAAAGGGCCAGGAGCCGGCTGCTTGTTGGGCTTGTGTTTTATGCTGTAATTGGCTGTCACAGAAGTGTTAGTCCGGGGATTCCTTTGCAAATCCTAAATCACGTCTGCCTTGCTTTACGTGCCTTCAAGACTAGTTGGCAGTTTTATGCCATGCCAATTAAGGGCAATTACACTTCTTTTATATTTGATGCAAAATATGCCATTGGGATGTCATAGCTGCTTGTGCACTGTGTTTATAAGTGATGCTTGTGAATACCAGGAGTGCTAGAGTATGATATAGGCATTACCTAACAGAATGAGCTATGAGAGTTAGGAGGGGGGGTGATTGCACTTATATTARTTACTTATTATATTTTAATATTTTAAGAGAAATAGAACAGTCTTAGACAGTTGGGGACACTGTAAATAACTTTATTTGCCAGTTAATGTTAACACTTAGTTTTAAAATGAAACGTAAATTTGATGCATGTGTAAGATTGAAATGCTTGATATCATATGTGTACATGTGTGTATAGTATTTTTTATATACTTAACATATTGTAACTTTGACTTTGATTGTGTAATATAAGCCTTTACTGTACCAGTACAGAGTGGGTTAACAAAAGCAGTATTTTTTTTGTTTATAATAGAGGCTTTGAAATAAATTGCAAAATGCTGTGCGTAGTAAGGAATAATGTGCACAGACAGTGTGTATTAGTAGTCTTGATTTGCTCACTCGGATTCAGAACAAAATTGGAAACATCTTTGGGAAAGGATCTTTTTTTTTTGCCCCTTTGGACATTATGTCTAGAACTTTTCTTATTAGCCTGGTTGTATCACAGATGAACTGTATTTTCTGGTTTTAGATGAGTGATTTTTTTATTATATTTATTCTTGGGCACAGAAGAAATGTATAAAAAAATTTCTAGGTATTAATCAGCTTTTATTTGTGAAATAAAATACCTTTGAAGCTGGCATCTCAATTTTACTTTCCTCCTTGTCCCTCAGCTTCCCCAGCAAGAAATTGGCCAGGAGTGGCGAGACCTGAATAGTTGGAGGGGGTGAGTGGGTGGGCAGCAGGTTCTTTATTTTCTGGGAATGCTGAGGAAACGGGAATGGTGGGGGGGGGGAGAATCGGTAAAAGCTTACAGAAAACTTACAGAAAAATCACCRAAACACCCCAAATTTTTCATTATCATATGCTTATCAAAGCAACTTAAAACTGTCGATTAAAACCATTTCCATAATGTTTATTATGCACTATATTGTTTCTAATTCACTACTTGAAAAATTATATTGAGAAATGAGTAGAATTCTGGCTTAAAATGGAAAAGGGAGTGTACTGCAAATAAAGCAACATATGTACACATAAGAATGATATTTAATTCTAAGGATGGATTGTGATTATGCCTGTGTATTCTCATTGACTGGGTAAGAATGTCAATGGAAAAAAGTTAAATCAGTAAAAATGATGAAAAGAATGGTAATCCCTTCATATAAACAAAACATGTTTGTGTCGATTAATGTTTAATCAACTTTTGATGTAGCAAAAGCTTGTGGAGGTTTCTGCCTCTGTAATTTGTGGAACTCGTAATTGTAAGCACAAATGTTGCTTCAGCTCTTGCTATGCATTGAAGATAGTTATCAGCTTTTGCTTGATGGTAGGTAAATTCAGTGTTTTTATGTAATAGATTGCTTATGTATTGAGCTTAAATACTTATTTTCATTCATTTAAACAGTCCTGATTTTTTTTCTTCTTCTTGAACTCCAGTGTTTATTTTTAGTCACGTCTTTAAGATCAAACTTCCCACAGAAACCCACGTTTTTAAATGCAGTGCATAGAAGTACCGTGCTCCGTCTTTCTCCGGAGTGACTTCTTTAATGCTTTCACTTGTGTAAGCAAAATTATCCTCCAAGTTTGACAGTGAGTTTTAGTATGACGCCTTGATGAAATGTTTTTTTGACTATACAAACCTTTTTCATCTCTGGTACCATATATATATGTGCACATGTGTGCATGTATATATATAAATAAAAAAACACTTTTATGAGGCAGTATAAAGGCAAAGAAAGATGCACACAGACCTAGTACCTGATTAAGCTGCTTGCTTTTTTCAGTGTAGTTCACACTGTGAAAAAGATGCATTGAAAGCCACTGATACATTTGCAAATTTACCTTTGACAGCCTTTTCTTTAAAATGTCTAAGATAAAATCCAAGTTAACTGAAAGCCTTATGCTCCCCGTAGAGCTTTAAGCCACTGAAACGATTAAACTTACAACAGAAGTATTATTCTAAGGAATCTCTCTGGTAAACTATGAGCTTGATCTTTGATGACAAATCTTAATTGAATTTAAAGTCAATTGTAAAGCAATACAGAAAGATTATGAAATCCTTCACTTGTCTTTGTGATTTGTTTTGAAACGTCGAAGCCATGCTTTATTTCCAAACGTTTTCCTTTATGCCACTCAAAGTTCAACGAGCACATAAACAGYGTGACACGCTAATGAAAGCTAATTTGTACTCGGGTGTTCATCTCTGCGCTGTGGCTAGAGAGGTGCAAATATCCTGCTTGTGGAGCAGAGTCRCTAACTTATTAAACTGCGCTGAGCTTTTAAAATGTGTCCTTCAACAGGGCACAGATTTTTATAATTCAGAACGTCCTAATGCCCTTTCCTTACGTGCATGCCTTAATTGCAGGTGTTACTCGCGTATCTGTTTCCACTACAGAAGCACTTTCTGTTTTTTTGAAATCGGGAAGCTGCTCTCCTTGGCTGCTGCTTTTCATACCTTAGTGAGAAGTCATTATAATTTTGAGCGTGGCAATACTGTGCTTTATGGTAGCTTTTTAGCTAATATATTTAACATGCTGTTTTCATGTAAAACAGTTGCAYGTTTTATGGAACTTTTGTTGCCGGACTCAGGTATGTTCTGGACTTAGAGTCTCCGGTATGTCTGCAACATCTTGAAGTATGTTTGGTACCGTCTATATACTGACTTCTTAAAGCAAACCTGGCACTTTWGCAAATGCTAAAAATGCCTCTTACATTAAAAAAAAAAAAAAGAAGAAAGAAAAAACAGAAAGATTAATACAGTGGACCACCTTTGATGCCTGCAGGATTTTCTATTCTCTATTATTTTCTTAATTTATTAAGAACATGATTTGAACCATGGGTCAGGTAGAAGAAGAAAAGTACTGTTTTTCCTGGTGTAAACAGGTGTTGTGTGTTTTCTGTCTAGCAGAGATATGYTACTGGAGATCAGTTTGAAGCTTAAATAGAATCGCTACTGTCAATTAAAAGGTTGCTTGTCTTCTGTTAATCAATGAGTACTATTTAATAGCAAGCAGTAGTAAATAGTTTTCATTTGTTTCAAGGTGTCAATGCTCTCCTTTCCTATAATATAATACAAAAGATGCTTTCCAGTGAAATAGCCTGCCCTCTGTTCAGGCTTTGATTGAGGGTCTGCATCTTAAYGGTCAAACATGTCTCATCTTGATATATCTTGTTGCTCAGATGCGTTTCTTTTTTCTGACAAATGTTGGTTTTCCTCCGTTCCTCCAATATGTATTTTGTAGACTGTATAGTAACTGAGAAAGCCCTTTTAATTACATGTACCATTATAAACAGCCAGTGTGTGGTGTTTAAGATCCTCATAACCTTTCAGCTATTTTCCTGTCCTTTTTCCTTTTTTTTTTTCTTCTGTTTTTATTTTTTTTTCTTTTCTTTTAAAGTCAACTTGCAGAAAATATGGGAAACTTGTCTCATATAACAGCTGAGGATGTGGCTAGGTTAAGGCAGGAAACTGCTACCCACAATGCAATGTTACATACACTACCACTTAATAAAATTTATTTCAAACATGCTACTGACAAAACCAAAGAAAAATAATATCCTAACTATGCTAGTTAGTACACTAAATATATCTCGGAAAAAGCGAAAGGAATCTCTCTAGAGCCCTCCTTGCTTCTAGGAAACAATGCTACCAGTAGTTAAACTAGAGCAGATCTCAGCAGTTAAAAGGAATGACCTATTTTTAGAAAGTCCTCACATCACTATGGAAATTAATCACTGTATCCTTTTCATTAACAGTTAAAATTATTTTATAGAGAGAGAGTTCAGATAAGATCTCTGCCTAGATTTTCCTGATAGTCAGAATATCCTCTTCTGCAAGTTTTAAGATGAGCAGCTGCTCTTGCTTCACCCTAGTTCCTTTGARTCTTATCTTTACTGTATTCAGCCTTCTACCTTTCTTGCCCACGTAACATATCTGTGGGTAGGTATGAAAATGTTTTTCATGTAGCATGTGAGGAAGGAACTGAGAATAAGAAGCTGCGTCTTCCTGTGTTTCATGAAGAATTAAGGGTTCTAGTTTTCCTTGATTGCCTGCAGTTTGAAGAGTCTACTAATTTGTGAGAGGTAAATAAATCTAGTTAATTCATAATGAATTTGATGTACTTCAATCTATACTGACATTTATGTTTATTGGACAGAGATGAGGATGAAATCAATGATGCTGCTCTGCCATCAATATCCTGGCAGTCTTGCTCTAGATGTATATTTTCCTGCCTGTTTTCAAATGCACGTATGCTATGGGTGATCCTCTTACCGAACATTTTCGAARTATTTGCCTCTATAGTTAGAGAACAGTTATCAAGAACAGCTGCTGTAGTGCTGTGGATCCTGTCCATGGACTCATGGTGGTCTGCTGAACAACGTTCTTCAAGTTTGACAGGTGAGACAGAGACTCTCCAGTGCCACCGCTTTTGGATGAATCTAGCTGTGGTTGGAGAAAGTGCATCTTGCCAAAATATATGGGTAAGACCACACACAGTCTTTAAAATAGTTATTGTAAGCTTATTTTTAGGCAATATATATCTTGACAGTTCTTTTATTTGCATGCCAGTTTCACTGCTGCTTATAGATTTTTCATTTATTTAAGTAATGGCAATTGCAGATTTAGATCTATGTTTGTAAAGCTTTTGCACAACATTTATACTGCARAAATACAGGCTTGCTACTTGCAAGCCTCAATCAAGATTAGAGAACAGGTTTTAAAAATATTAAAGCAGAGTATTGAAGCTCTTCAGATTTGGTGTCAGTGTTTTCATATTAAACCTCATTTTCAAGGGCATAGTTCAGTCATAAAAAAAAAATTGCTTCTGGATTTAAAATTATACCAGTTCCAGGAGCTTCTGTGCTTGTGTAAGTCTGTAGCAATGTAGATATAAGACATGAAATTAGTTCAGTAAGTAATAAAAACTATTTCTTTTTTGAATTGTGTAGTTATTAAACACTGAATTTAGAATCTACATTTGATTTATGTTATAACTCTTGGATGATGTTTTTCATGTGTATTTTAACGTGTAGTTTATTCTCTGCATTCTAASTGCCTGCTTCAACAGTTGGCTCCATAATGCATATTTAAAATACTGTATGTTTGACACTGTAGAAGGAGGCTGCACCCTGTAGAATTTCTGAGTAAACAATACCCATTCGGTAACTTTCAGAACAGATGTTTTTTAAATACCCCGAGAGAAATTAAATATAATACTGAAATGGAATATCATAAACCATTCGTTGGGCAGTGATGCTTTAAAGTTATGGATTCATAATGGCATTTTTTTTTCTATTCCTGTATTTTCCAGATTATCTTGCATAATTAATGTATGGMTTTTTTCTCAACAAAACATTATTCTTTTTTTATTGCTCATGGTAATAAATGGTACTACGTTGCACAGTACTGTTGTTTATAGCTGTAGACTTTACAGACAATTAAGGAAATAGTCACTGCCCTGAGGAGTATACAGTTAAATGCATATAGTTAGGAAGAAAATAAATAAATAAGATGAGGAGGGGAAAAAATAATAGAAGTGAGTGATTTGAAGTATTTCATGGAGAAAGGAGAGTGGTTGACGTTGATTTTATTATTAACTTTCTGCAAACGCTCCAATCTGAAAAACATTAGTTATCGGTGTGTAACTGACTGATACTGTTATCTGTTCAAGATAGATTCTGATATCTAATCATCCCATTTATTTCTTTATAATTACTCATGGAAAAAGACACTTATGGATGTAAGCTGAAATACTTTTGTGCTCTTTATGATGTTCGTGTGAGCTTGAGATCCTCAGTTCTGTAAATGGTATTTTTTTCAGAAAAAGWAAAATAAAGTGGAAATATCAGGTATCTGCAAAAGAGACCAGGTCTTAAATGAGACAGTTTTATACTTTCTCCTATTTATCTCTCTACATGTACTATTGTAAGTATTTAAGAGCTGTATCTACTTCTGTACTGCAGCTTATCAAAACTCTAGGCTCTAGCTTGTTTTAATAACATATTGTGGGTTTTTTGACAGACAGGAGTTCCAAAGATAATTTGTAAGGGAGAAGAGTTGAAGAGGGGATGAAAGAGTTAAGTAAATTAGGAGACTAAAACTGGAGGAAAAAGCATTAGAAAGAAAATGCTTTGCCTGTTTAATGAGCTGCTTTTTTAAAACTATGGCTCCCATTTTGTAGCAAAGGAAATATTGAAGTTGACAAGAAATGAAGGAGGTGAGAAATGAAGACCAGAGGCAGCGATACCTTTTTGTGTTGATGTTKCTCCCAGAAGAGGAGGCACCTCACAGGCAGTGAGATGGCAGTGCCCATGCACCCGGTTTGCCCAGAAAGAGCCAGTCCAGAGCCTGGCGGCTGCCCAGGTGTTTCCAGTGTGGCTCCCTGGGATCTCCCTGGGATCCTTTGCCAAGCACCTGTACTTTACACACCCACGGGGTGCTTCCCCATGSGGGTTATAGAGCAGCATCCAAGTGCCCTGAGGGAGAGGATGGTGCGTGGTTGCATTGGGATTCCCATGTGGTGGCTGTCATACAAAGTGACCAGGGGAGTTGGTGGGTTGGTTTTGCTGGAGGGGTTGGGCAGTATTTGTAGCCTGCTCAGCTTCAGGTAAACTGGCTGGTGTTTAAGATTTAACTCAGTCTCAGAGTGATGAGTTAAAAGCTCAATAGTGGTAATGGAGGAAAAATAGAAGAGTGCATTAGAATCATTCCTTCCCTTTTCTCCRCCCTTAGTGACCTTCCATCCCCCAAAAGAGGAAGAAGGGCAGGTTTTCAGAGCCACACCACAACTCAGTTCACAGAGTCAAAGCTTTTGACTTCCAAAAGGAATAATGCACATTTTGAAGAAGCATTCTGGGTAGAAGAGACACTCTGTGTGTTCTTTTTTCAAACCTTTAGCCCTTTATTTCTGCTTTGTTTGCATGGACAAATAATGCTTTGTTTTAGAGGAGATACATCGTGTTCTTCCTTTAGCAACTCAAGGGAAGTCTCTCGCAGGCACCCAGAGCGATTAGCTCTGCGAGCGTAGACAGTTGGGTAAACAGGGGTGCTTTGGACTTGGAGACACACTCTATAATTAAAGTGAATCATATGTTTCCATTTCAAGAGCCTGTCCCTTGGAAGTGTACCATGAGGAGCCTGGAGTGAGGGGGTCAAAGATATTGCTAATTTGGCATGTTGGATGTGTCTCAAAGTTTCTTTCTAATCACTGCCCCTGGGGAGGTGGTGTCTGCACAGAGAGCTGATGCCAAGGAGTAGAATAAAGATAAATTTATTTAGCTTTATTTTTGCTACTGGAGAATTTAATATTAAGCCTGAGCTTTTGTAAAGGCAGGTGAGATTCTGCTTTTCCAGTGCTGGAGGTGGTAGTGGCATATGAAGATGATGGTGGGCAGCCTAGGGAATCCCCAGTATTGCCTGCTGATTGCAACCTGTGTGAGGACAGGCCATATCGAGGAATGGGAATGTGGCACTGAACGGCTTTTGCAACTGTGCAGGCAAATTCCTGGTTAGTGATTGGAGTTCGGAGTACATCTTTCAGTAAGTTTCCAGACTGAAGCACTAAAAAAACGCTTTTGTTGGAAACTTGGTAGAATAGTCAAAAATTGAACCGAGCTGAAAAATAAATATTGTTCTCTACTATTTTSTGAATTCCTTTCCTCAGTTCCTTTCCTCAGAGCGCTTTTTCTTCTAGAGTGRTGCTTTTTAGCTGCACTGGACCTGAGAAGAATTTGGAGCCAAGGTTAATGCTCTGCYAAAATTGATTAAAGAAACAATCAAATCCTTTTCACCCTTGTGCATATCAAAACCAATTAATTGGGTAGTATTTTCATGGACTGATAACACTTCTAACACAACTTACTGCTTTAGAGAAAACTCTATTTTAGGAACATTTGCTTTATAATGGATCTTGTAATGGGTTACACTAGACGGGTTATAATTAGAGGAGATGAATTATAGCAGTTAAATTCTCCGACGTTTGTTTCCTTTGGATTTTTTGCYCTGTAATCTGGCTCAGTAGCCAGGATCCTTCACAAAGGGAGCCCGTGAAGACATAAAGGTCTGTACTATGGGTCTTTCATTGAGATCAAGCATTGCTCTGGCTCATTTGACTGTTATTTTGCCCAAAAGCCCCACACTAGGAAAAGGATGTCCCCTTGTCAGCCAGAATTCATTCTCATGGCATGTGCTTTAACACTGGGGCTACACAAGCTAACTGTGTGTTCTGGAAAGGAAAAAAAAGATTTAATCTTTATCATTCACACTTTTTTGACTTTTTATGTTCTATAGAGATAGAATATATCTTTTAACTTTTTAAAAATAAACTTTAATTACCCCTGATTCTGGGGAGCAAGTCCGAAGCTGCAGTTTAATTTTTGCCATCTTTATCCTGCTTATTCTCTAAATTGTTCTTACTTCCCCAAAGTTTTATTTTTTATGAAAATCTAAATGTTTTCTTGCTTTTTAAGTCCAGTTTCACCCAGTGTGGGTTTGAAGCAGCTCTGCAGCAGAATGTTTATGTTTCAGTTTCAGGAAAAATGATACCAGTCTATTCAGAAATGGAATATTTGCAGTAGTAAGTGGCATCTTTACAAACTAAACATAATGATCAAAGAGCTGAAAAAATAACAAATTTAGTTGTCTTTTGGACAAATTACAATGGAATAGCATTTGGTTTGTCATTTAGCTTCAGTATGATTTATTTTTCTTCCTTTTTAATTGAAGAACAAGTCCAATTCATATCTGAATGCAATTCAATCTTTTCATTTTGTGATGTGGCTAGAAAATATCAGTTCTATYTGTGTATAGGAGCTACAGTAATTCAAGCTTATTTTTCCTTTTGCTTAACTGAAACAAACTGAAGGAGTCAGACATTCATTACATGACATTATGCCCAGACACATTTTTAGAATTCATGAATTTCACAGAAGGTTTTAATTCTTTGAATGCTTTTCTTTTAGCTCTCATTAGTGCCTGCTCCTAGGTTGGACATATGACAGATCTGCAACTTAAAATTGTAAAGATTTTGTGCAAGGTTATGTATTGGAAACAAAGTCTGAAACACTTCTGAATAGAAGAACTATTTCCAGTTGCAAAACTACATAATACAAAGTTTTCRTCAGTATTCTTTTACTAAAAATTTCTCTGCATTCAGAGAGTAAACTAGCAAATTCACACTGAAAAGTTAAATGTTAGAGTGCAGGTTTCCAGCGTCAGTTCGTACTGCCCCTTTATTCATGATACATTATGATACGGTGTCGATTGATCACGTATTTCTCTTTTCCTCCCCAGAATCCTGACTCACTCTTTGCGTGGAGCGAATCCGGCGCGCTTCGGGGGCGGTTTCTCAGAGGTTCCTTTTATCACTCGTTGCTCACTGCGTGGCTGCCTGCCATCTTTCCTGCCGAGTATTCAAACCCGGCTAGGAAGAAGAATTACTAACGTCCCCGTGCCTATTTTTTCCCTCCTCACATTTGTTACACTCTAAGAATACTTAACAATTGTTATTTTTTGCCTTCAGGGTACTCTTGAGAAGTGTGTTATCTGTATAAGATATAGATAAGTATAATATAAGTATAGTTGAGGTATATGGAGAATTAGGGTTTTTTTTTGTTTTAAACAAATAGCTCCAACCTTTTTACTGGGTGTGCTTTTTGMCAAAATACATAGCTTTATTGGAACATCCTCACATGTTAAAACAATTCATTTTTGCAATAGTGGATATATATAAGCCTGCTGCTTGGCTTAAATGAGGAGTGGATAGCTAGTGACCACTTCATAAAAATGATTGTTTTTGGCAATTCAGAGGGAGAACATAATCCATTTTTTTTATTAAAAAATCAGCAATTTTAATCTGGAGTGGGATTTCCTTCAGAAGAGTTACCCTTTCAGTCCCTTCTCTATAGTAGAACTTACATAGGGAATGAGACAGGAGCTCTGTTAACATAGCCACAGGGTAGCTGGAATCASACAGCTCCTTTGCTGCTTGTAGGGGTATAAAATTCTAGGGTTAGGCTTGAAAGAGGATGTTTTTCTAGTTGTCTACCTTTAATTCTTATAATGTAGTACAGCTTTGTTGTAATATGTGTGAGAAGAAAWGGTTTCTATAATTAGGTAGTTGTTCATAATTGTTTGAGTTGTGGTAGCTTGATTGCTCTGATGTCCATGGTTCATTTTCAGAGAAAGGATATTTGGTTAAATTTAGTGCTGCTGTTCTGATCCGGTATGATGTTTCTTTGCTCTTACACATAGAGGAACTTCATCATATGTTTTTTCAAGACATAAAATGAATGATTTGAACCTTTGCAGTCAAGAATATATGTGATTTGGGGGGATTCCAGGGGGTAGCTTCATGAAGACTAAATGGTTGAATCCAAATATTTGAAGGATTAGATCGAAGCTACAATTTGTCTTGACCTGATTAAGGGAATACCAGAAACTCTGTGACCCAAAGTCATGACACTGCCTGGCCACGTAGCCTAGGGGGTAACTTGCAGCTGACTTACCAGTAGGAGCTAAGTATATTAATGGAGATAATGTATATTAAGGGATGTTTTTCCAAAATTTTCCTATTTTTGTGGAAGAAGATTAAAAAACAAAAGAAAAGAAAGAAAATGTTTCTTTTGACCTCTGTTTTGCTGAGGTTTGTTTTGTGAGCAGATTAGGCTGCTTGCTGATGGAACGGACTGCAGGTTAAATTTTCACATATAAATTACTAGTTCCTTCTTGCTTATTCAGGAGTTAATTTCTGTTTTAAGAATGGCATGGCAGAGGTTCTGGGGCTGAAATTGGGATTTGGTTGTACCTGTTCTAAAATAAGTGGTGGACTTGTTGAAAATACAGCCCTGCTTAGCTCGTAATACCTGTAATCATATTTAATTCATTAATATACTATCTCTATGTCAAATAAAGTTGAAAAAATTAAAACGTGTCGATAGAAACTGTCCTTATATAGCATTATTAAATGAAATTCTTTATTACTTGTGTAAATATAGGAACTTAGAAGTTTCTGTCCAAACTTTGACCAGTGGCTTTTTGTTGGCTTTGGGCTAGTCACTTAAACTTGGCATGGAACTGTCTTGGCCTGATTATTCCTTTCATTTTCCCATAAATCAGGAGCAAGTCTGTTGAACTTGCTGCAGTTTTATAGGAGWGAAACAGCTGCGAAGGAGCAGAAAAGGCTTTAGTGGTAAAGGGCTGTAGCCTGCTGCTRGAGATGTGGGTTTCCTTACAGCCTGAACCACAGGTTTCTGTTTGAACCTTTGGGAAGTTATGTAATGTGATCTGACCTTAAGTTTGTCATCTGTAAAATGGGCATCTTCTATAAATTGCCATAAATTCCCTCAAATTTCATTAATTTCATTTCATAGATATTCAGATTTTCCCGATGAAGGTCATAAGACTCTTAGAGTAAGGAATGAGTTTGTCCCTGTTTCAGTTAATACAGATTTTAATCCCTATTTGTTTCCCAGAGCTTTAGGGAAGACTGATTAGTGTTTTTTAACATAAAAATGAAGAGTTGCCCTATTTAAATACTTGAAGTCCTAAGAAATATTATGATTTTTWAAAAATTTTGTCCACCTGTCAGCATTTCAGTGTATTTACTTAGCAGAGTAATAGCATCTCAGAACTGATTTGATTCCCTTAATAGGGTCTCCTGCTCCTTCTTGGAAATGCAAAGAAAATGCCAGACTTTGGGATACGTTTCTTCCCCCTATCAAGGTTAATATCCTGAGAACTGCATGTGCCAGCAAAGGAAACTGTTAGTGACTCTGGTATTTCCTAATTGTGGACTTATGTCACTCCTGAGCCTCTAATTCTAGGGATTTTTTAAAATTTAAGGACGGGGCAGAATAGAAGCAAGCATTTCACTTGATCCTCTCTATTAAACATCACCGTAGAGCCCTTAGAGTGCAGCCACTGCCTTTCCCTTGTGCAAAGCAATGACTTATTCCTCTGTTTAAGCAGGGAGGGGGATAAAAAAAAAATCAAGGCACTTAACAAATCTTTTGTAAAACTTTGACATTTCAACTGAGATCAACATTTTGTTGTTCAAAACGGGATACCAGCTGTGACTTTGTGAGCTACTGTTAGTGGTTTTGAGCAGCTAATTTGTCAGCTAGCTGGCATGCCGAGCTCGCTTGCCGAAAGAAGTCAATGTCACCTCCCATATCGCTCTTTGTCACAGCTCAGCGGCTCTTTTTCCTTTAGCAGCGAGTCACTAATCGAACGTAGCCCAACGGGGCTGTTTGCCAGTGGCATCAGGCTGCTGCCTGTGTGACTTCAACTCGAATCACTCATAGCTGAACACAAAACTCAGCAGTCATGTGAGAGCTGATAACCCCTTTCTTTGGATTTTATATGCACCATATGTAGCTCTTTTCTTTGTGCATTCTGAATATAAAATATAAAGAACGGAAATATTAACTATTATTTCCAGCTATTGCTACTGAATATTTAACAGCTTCAGTATAAATTATTATTGCTGCTCGTACATGCAGCACAGAACAAGGCTTATTTCATAACTTTAGCTATCAACTGAAAAATAAAAGTCCTTGTAAGGATGAAACAATTTGTAAAACTAAACAACTAACAGTTAAATCTTGGTATTATATTTTATTTAAACAGAGTCAATGTTTTGTGGAACATCATATCCAAAAGAGAATGGCAAATCCCACTTTTTTTTTTCTTCCATTTCACATAGTTATCTGTTCTTTTGCTAAGAAATAAATAACTACAACATTGACATAGAATTTGATGCACCGGTAATTTTAGTGYCTTTTAAATTGTTTTCTAAGTAGCCTCAGTGTCTTAATAGTTTTACAGAGTGTTGTGGGATATAAGGAGGAGATTCTCTTACAAAGTAATAACTAAATAAATGCTGAGAAAYGAAGGGTGCGAATAGTTCATTTTTGCACTAGAGGAGAAGTGCTTGTAATTTCTACAGGAGATTTTGGAGAAGGGGGAGAGCTTGCTCGTGGTCAAGAGTCACACAAGGGTCTTACAGTAAGACCTGGTGATAAGAGGGATGAAATTCAGTGTCGATAAATTTGAAGTGAGGTGCATGACCTGTATTATGTTTTCTCACGGAAAGAGACTAGATAGTCAAATCTTCTCAAACTATGTAAATTGGAGACTAGTAGCTGTCAAAAAGTAAATAGAAATCTGGTTATTTTAAAGGAGTGGAGAAGAAATGAACAAAACTGATASAACTCTACAATTGTAACAATGCTACCAGGCATAAATCCAGGAACTCTGAGTATTTAAAGCAGTTTTATTCACTGTTTTAAAAATGGTATTCTAGAAATGGAAAAGGATTAAATGACTATATTAAAAGGAGAAAATAAATTGATAGGGAATCTTAAGCATGAAAAGATAAAAATATGAACGGTGTAGAAAAGGTGAATGAGAAGTATGATTTTATTTTTTCACAAAAGAAACTAGAGACACCAAATTAAAGAATTAGGTGTCAAAATGAAATGAACACAAGGAACTACCTTTTCCCCATAGAGCATAATTTAATTGTTGAATTCTTTCACTGCAAGACACTATAGAATCAAAAATTCAAGTGGCTTGAAAAGGGATAAAAGAAGGTCATGGAGATGAGATTTATCTATAAGTATGAAACTAGTATGAAACTAGTTATCATCTAGTTGTAACCTTAGGCTGAACTTTAGGTCTGTTAGAAAGAAAATGAAGTATTTTTTTTCGTAATAATAGTCTTTTGAGAGAGAACCTGATCCACTTGATCCTCATTTTTAGGCTTTTGTACATAGACTGATAAAGATATCTATATTAGAGCTACATAATGTGCAAATAACAGTGTATTACTGTTGGTAAAGCATCACTGAATCTTTTAAAATTTATTGATAATACATACTCTTGTAAAATCAGGATATAGAAGTTCAAGTGCTTTAATTGCTCACATCCAAAAAGTGAGTAATTSTGTACAAGTTTTTTCAAAAGTTTCAAAAGTTTTTCAAAAGCTGTGTGGTATTTGCAGCTTCATTTGTAGTTGTGCTGCTCATTCAGACATTAACATTTCAGTTTTTATATATTTTTACAAACATAACATATATCTCAGTTTCTTTTTTTCTTTTTTTTCCCTTTTATTTGCATGTYTTTCTTATTATATCCAGTTTCTAAAACTTAACTTCTTTGAATGGTGATCTTTTGAGCTCCAGTTGCTGATCACCTCAACATCTTCCAGAAAGATTAGGCAGATGGGACCCTGCTGAAGGCTGTGTTGGCTGTTCCTGATAGCTGTCTGCATGATAAAAGTGAGGCTTCAAAGGGAATAGCACTTGAAGTCTGGAAGATGGTAACATTAAAAATCCCCCCTCACATTGTAGTACTTTCCTGGAGGAAGTGGCTCTATTGAGAGTGATTATTCTTGTTATTAAAGCCACTGAGATCCTGTTCATTCATATAAAGTGGATGGCCTTTGGGACAGATTCACTTCAATATTTACTAAGAAGTCTACTTTGTTTCCTAGAAATATACTTTGATGAAACCCTTTGTGTGTAAATTTAAGTCTGTTCCATACTTAGGTAAGATTCAAACTGAGCATTAAATGTACTTAATAATAAAAAAGCTCTAACAAAGTTTCAAAATGTAATATTGTAGACGTAATAATTGTTAACACGATATACATGCAAAATCTACTAGAACCTAATGYGTAATGCTGCTATTAAACACTTGAGATTTTTTAAAATTCATCTCCACTTTGGAATCCTGTATGTATCATCTTAAATTTCAGCCCGCTTTTATATATGCCTGAGGGTGAACTTTATACATCTCTTTATAGATTAGAAACACAAAAGGCTATCACACTGCCATCTGGACTGACTTATCCCTATATCGTCACAGATTTAATGATTATATTCAAACACTTAATGTTTTCCTTTTCGAACATCTCAACAAAGTACCCTAGTAAATCAAAACTTCCTTTTGAAAGATTGATTGGTGAAAATGTATCTAATCATATCCGTAGTATATCCCGAACTATATTCAAAGCATCAATACCATTTTTTTGGATTACAGAAGGACCACACATACTGTATGTGGTTGTTTAACGGTTGCATAAAACKCACTCCTGTTTTCCCTGAATAATGATTATTTCCAGAGGTAGTAGGTAAAACAAATTCTAACCTCCCTTGCCTTTTTTCATCTACTGAAGAATTTTGTGAGGTAGCAGTTTTGTGGCCTGGCTGTTGGAYTCTACCTTGTGCTGTGATTATTGCAGAGGGAATGTTGCTCTCTGTGTGATAACAAGATGTGAGCTGCTTTTTCCTATTTATATTTCTTAGATTTAGGCTACAGTGTTTGTCCTAAGGCATGCATGGCTTGCCGATTTGCTGATTTTTCAAGCGATACGGAAAATTTCATTTGACTGTTCTTGGAAATATTTTTCAGTTTTGAAGGAAAATAACATTTGTATTGATGCATTGACTTGCTGGACTTCTCAAGTATTTACAGTTACTGATAATATTCTAAGGCTAATTTAAACAAAACAAAACAAAAAAGCTCCTAAAAGCTAAATTCTCATATACTTTCCTATTTATTTACTTTAACAGTTTGGATGTGTTGGAAGAAAAATAACTAAAGACACTATAGCCAGATGGACTYGTTAGTCCCCAGAAGATCCTGGTGTATGGATGGAGCCAAACAAGTGTAATATCCTCAAATGTGTGGCATTATTTGTATTTTCAAACTAGAAATAAGTATCAAACATGTACCAGTTCTTAAGAAAACATTTTCACTAAAAAGTAAATATCAAGGCATGAAATTTAAACATTTTGTATTTCAGTATTTCCTCTCTAGCAGTGGCTGATGTTGGTTAGAACCAACAGGAGAGAAGAGATTATGAAATTCTGAAGGAGGACAGCTGGGCAGTAGCCTGCTCATATGGAAAAATTCATCCTAACAGCCATCAGTTAATAATTTCTGTTTCTGAAACCCAGGAATAAGACATTTATAACAGGAATTTAGGCATTCTTTAATTTGGATCTTATTTGAGATATTGTTTTGTATTATGGCCCTTACCACATGTTTTAGAGAAAGATGAAAGAAAGCTTGCAGGAGATACGTGGGATAATCAACTTTCCAAGAAGGTCTCATTGTAATCCTTAATACTTAGTAAAATTTTAAACCTCAGACCATGAGGTTTATATTTCTTCCAAAGCATGTTTAAATACCAGCTCCCAAGGATGCAAGGCATGTTCAAGTAGTAGCAGATAATTGTTGTCCCTGTAAGCGCTCAGTTAGAAAACCATTGAACAAATTACTCAATGAGTTTTCTTCTGTAGACATCTGAGGCCTACTTCTTCCCAATATTTCTTGGCAACATCTCTATCCCTTATTGCTTTGATTTGGCAAGCCAGTTGGAATTGATGTAAGTCTCTTTCTCTACCCACCAATTCGTTTTCACAAAAATTGAACAACACCTTTACTCCTTTKGCTATTGGCCCATTTCAGAAAAAARTAAAAAGAAAATTATAACAGATGGGACTGCTGGATGCATAAACTTTGTTTCATCACATTAGAAGTAGATCTGGAAAAGAAAATTGAGACATCAATGAACTCACTTTCCTTTTTTTTGAATAGCAGTTGTAGTTCTTATTGGCAGATAATTACCTAATACTAGGTAATTGGGGTAAGTTTGGGGAAATTCTAGTCTCCTATTTAGCTGGGACCAAAGCCCTGGACCAGAGCTCTGGTTTGCTTATGTCTTCCTGATTTCTTGTCCACAAAATCTGGACATGAATTATGCAGCRTAAGTACATTCTGTGTGAAGTTTATTTCTTTTAATTAGTAGATAATCTGAGTGTTTGGGCTACGTTCCTCCTTGAGAGGAAGGAAATTGGTTTATTAATGTTTTAAATGTCTGAGACAGTGAAGAGGCTCCATGAAGTCTTTGCTTTTTTGTCAGCTTCATACGGATGAAGAATGGCCATGCTGCCAAAAGATTCCACACTGGATAGCTGTGAACTGGATAGGCCTGTAACCCTTTTATATTCACCTATAACGCTTGTGTCTCAAGTTGACTTTACTCAGTGTTTTACCCACCAGGTGGATGTACAGTCTATGTTTCAGCTTGATAACTGAAAAGTGAAAGATGTGTCTCAAAGACCTATGCTGCATTTGGCAACTAAAAATGCCCCAAAGGTCAGAAATTTTGTTGTTAATCCTGATGGAAAAGTCATCTACGTAAGAGCTGTGCTGAGATTGTACCTTCTAAGCAGAAACCATTTATATATTTTTTCCTATTTCTACTTATCCAAAGTATTTCATGCCCTGGAGTTGGATAGAGTTTTAAAAATAGAGAAACAGCTCTAGTAACAAGACTTTGGGGGTCTATTGATGAGAAAAAGTTTGAGGAAAGTTGCTGTTCTCATTACTGCACATTCTAGATAGAGAGTGGCTCTTACTGAAGCACACGTTCGATGGGGAACCTCTCATTGGGAGCAGAAGCCTTTGTTGGACATCCAAGTAGGTTTGGTTTTCGTTCTGATATCAGCCAGCCTGGAATCTTCTCTTCCGATTCAGTTATTGCTAAATATGTGTTGTGGGAGAGATTAATTTGCCTTAATTTCTCATTTCTGCACTGTAAACACAAGAACCTGAGAGAGTCAGTATAACCCTTCTTTTTATAGCCAGCAGAGAAATAAGCAATTATAGTAAATGATTCACTTTAAAATGGGTGTCTAAAATCAGCCTGATGAATCATAGCATGTTTCTCTCCACTGCCTAGGAAGGAAGCATAAGCTGACTCATTCAGATGTAGATATTTGGTCCTCTCAAAACATCATGCCTGGCTCATGGCATTTGTATTGCATACCCTTAATCTGATGAAGAATGGAACCATTAAATGCAGTCTACTACAGGGAAAATCTTGGTTGTAAAATGTGGGCTACTGTACTTGTTGCATTTCACTGGGACAGGTTTTAAAAATACTTTTCCGTTATATTGGTGCAGAAGAGGGTTACTGTTGACCTTAAAAACCTTTCTTCTCATTTAATAATTGGACCTAAACCTTCATATACCTTCAGTAATGAAGAGTAAAAAGAAAAAAGAAGGTCCATCAGTGATAATGTCTTCTGTTATAACAACGTACTTGCTTGTGGAGATTATTCAGTGAGGTTTGGCTTGGGTAGGATAAGCTGCTGTAGATCCTGGTTGTTCAAGAAGAGACCCTGAGAGATGGGTAGCAAAGAAATTGCAGGTCACTTCTTGCACTTTATACTGGCTTATTAGAAGTTCAGTGCATTTGATGTCTCAGCCTAGGATTTCTTGAAATCTAGAGAGAAGCCAATATTAGTGACCAAGTGTGGAAAGATATATTTTACTTAGCTCTTGGGTCAAGTTCTTCCTGAGGTGTCCAACTTGACCTCTGAAGCTGAAGAAAATCACTTACCTTTCCTTCTGAACCTGAACTTCTCTTAGATTGTTGACAGTATTCCCTCATTTCCCAAGCTTGTGGCTTAGACATCGTCTTCAATTTCTCTGTCTCTGAGAATTACTTCAGAGCAATTCCTAGGGCTTATCTTTCGTCTAAACAATTTGCAAGATTGCAATATTTTCTTCAAACTTTTAAATCTAAGTTTAATGTCACCTGACTTCTTTTTTCCTTTTCTCATTTTTTTCATTGTTAATCAACTTTGAAAGCAGGAGATATTTTCTTTGGCATGTAAACTGTTTGAACGATTTTATTACTCTAATTGGAGCATATAAATAATCTGTTATAGCAGAGCTTAATTCAAAGAGGAAAGAATAGAGATAATATTTTATAAAATATGTAATCTAAGGTAATTTCTGGATAATACTTCAAAACCAAATAAGTAATTTTGTTTACCTTCAACAGAGAAGGTATTTTTCCATCTTACAAGAGTTGTTAAGTTCTTATATGGAGCGTTATCCGCGTAGTTATCTCACTATCAGTTGAGATACATTCACCAAATACACCACCTGACTCAGGATTTGTATTGATTTGTAGAACAGGAAATACTTTGTGTTAAGCATTTTGTCATTTCAGGTTGAACTAGAATAATAACATAAACCAGAGTTTTAGCTTTGAGGAATATTGTTGAAAAGCTGAAAATTCATCCTGGCACTATTGGACGGGCTCTGTTCAGTCATTCGCAGCCAAAATTGAGAGCAATCACTAGAGTATGTGCTGCTTAAAAGGATTGGCTCCTTTATTTTACTTTATTTATTTATTTTCCCTTTCTAAAGAGGAGGTTCATGTGGACTGAATTCCCTTTTACAAAACGGGCATGTTTCCCGGAGAAAACATGATACTTCTTCACTAATCAGGATGGAGCCTTATCCTGCAATGGGACCTACATTTTGGTCTTTTCGCCACATCATTGCTGTTTTCTACAGGGACAAAAATAGATATAGAGTAAACCAACCCAAAAAGTCAATTATAGGGTTTTATAGTGATGTACTGTGAAAAATTTGGTCGTGTTTTTCATTATACAGAATGTTCTTTCCGAAGACATAAACAGAAAAAAAGCACATATGTTTGATTTTAAAAATAACTTTGCTTAGCTGTTTAAAAATCCTGGAGACGTTTTGGATAGTTCTAAATGATCAGCATCATAATTATATGATAAAACTTCTGTGCAAAGACCTATCTGGTTTATAATTATTTAACTGTTGGGATTTTGGGGTTCAAGAGGTATACTTTGAAAATTTTCTCATACATATCTGAACAGTCCAGGGCATTCATCTTCCCCTCCTCTCTAATCAGGAAGTAACTGTTAAATCTGTGATGTCAGGTTAGGGGGAATGATTTAATTTAAAAAGTATTAACATGTGAAAGAAATATTGGAATGAATGAGACCAGTTTGGTTCAGTGACATTGAAACCCGTGATTATCTTAGGATAGCACAGTGCAGGAGAGATTCTAGAGTAATAACCGCAATTACAATATCAAAGCAATAACAATTAATATGCAATAATAGATTTAAAAATGAAAGCCACATTTTTTAATTGTGGATGCCTGAAGTTGAACAGGAGAATCAGAATCGGTTCTGGGGCATCCTCAGGTTTGCGGTAAGACTTTCCTAGGTTGGTGGCTCTGGCAGTTCGTGTTGCTTTCATTGCAAGTTGAAGGGGCTCAGCACTTTTGCAAATGAGACCCCATTCATTTAGGCTGCTAAATATGGGCACTGATACTTAGAAAATGAGAAAGGTTTAAAAATGCCAACGCTTATAAAAATGCGAGTAACTTTTTGAAAAATAAATACTGGTGAATTTTTTAGATTGTGTAATTTAATTTGTTAGATTTAATTTGGGCTTGATCCAGTTCTTACTAAATTTAGTAGGAACATTTAAATTAAATTCTTTGGTCACTGAATCTTTTTTTTTGTAAGTTAGCRTTTTTTGTGACCTGATTTTACTTCTTGTTTCATGAGACCCTGTATCTAATTAAAAAATTGAAATGAAAACACTTGCTTTAATCTTACTCCTCAAAGAAACAGTAATTCCTGTGAGATACTCTTCCTTGAGATGATATTAAGTATTACATAACTCAAGATTAGCACAGTGTAATAATTAGTAGGGATATTAAGCTGCTGACTAATTTACATAATTTCTTAAAAAGAAAGGAAAAAATGATTTCTAGTTTGCAAATACTCTATACTGCCAGTGCGGTGACCATAGCCAAGGTGTCATGGTACCTGAGCATCTCTTATGGTTTGTGTAAGGTCCTCCTGCTGCTTCCCAGGTCAGTCTGCGACGTCCTCCTCACTTGGCCACAGAAACCGGACCTGACCACCACCTCCTCCTCGCTCTCTTGCCATATTTATGAGGTGCTTCCTCTCCATCTCCTTTACGTGCTCCGGGTAACCCAATACACACAATTTCCTCTGACTTATTTCCTCTCTACAGCCTGATTTCCCCAAGCGATACYGTGTTTCACTTCCCCGACCTTCGGTATTGTGTTCATTCTACCTACATGTCTTCTCATTAATCCATGGATCTCTGCAGCTTCCTAATGCTCTAAGTCAACCATTGGACAGTTCTTTGATTTACGGATTTTTAAGGCCAAGAGGGGCTTGTAGATTATCCACTCTGAACTATCCTATCAGTTATTCCTGATATCAAATCTTATAAAATATTTTTGTCCCAAAGGTCAACAAATGTTTGAAATTCTTCTCCARTCTTCCAAATGGAATCTAGGCTTGGTGCGGGTCGGTAATTTTTTGTTTTCTACTCATGTGAATAAATGCATTTTTCAGAGGCCCAGACTGTTTGTGGTATAGAATTATTTTCAGTTACTCCCTTTGTTTTCTGAACGAGTTAGGGGGCACATTTTGATGCTGTATTTGTGCTGAATGAGGCACTGAACTTTGTGGAGGGTGTTACTCTTATTTTTAGCTCTTTGAAATACTTTCCTGTTAAGGTGATTGGAAGTTGTGTCTATCTTGGCATGTGGGTTGAGTTAGTATTGTSGTGGAAATGGATTTTAGAAGGACACATCCAGCTCCATGTCATGGCTCTCATAGAAGATCTTTAGGGAAAGAATGCAAAAAACACTGGAGTTTTTCCCKTGTGTATCCTGTCAGCTTCAAGTCTCTTTCTAGCATAGATCTTTTTCTAGCTCTGTGTCTCATGTTCCTACAGTCAAAAATGGCTGCAAAAGGTGTTAGGGGTCTCTGTCTCTCTCCCCATATGTCATTGTCTAGCTGGATCAAAATTAATTTGAGAAGGACTTAAAGTGCTACAGATTTTTGATAACTGCTTTTCCAAAGCCTTGTGCTTCCCATTCCTGTGGAGTCTGTCCCTTTGCATGAGGATGTAAGGTGTTTCTGCTGGTTCGTGGAAAGAGTGTAAAGAGGCAACATGACTGCTTTCCTTGGAATATCTTCCCAATTTCTGGAGTCCTCCAGAGACAGGACTGCATTTCAGGGTGTAGTATCTCTTGAAGGATTTATTTTTAGCGTCATGAGAAAAAAAAAGACTCAGATGGGACAGTTTTTGTCCAGCCTTCTGCTTAATGTCAAGTCTTCTACTYGGAAAGATAGGTCAGGGTCTTCAAGGCCAAAGAGGTTCCAAAACCTGGCTGGGAAACCTGTTCCTGTCAACCCTCCCTGTATGATTTTGTTTGTTTGTTTTCTTTATACCTAATATGCTGGAACTCGTGACCGTTTCCTCTTTCTCCTTTCACCGCATACACAACAGTAAAGTCTCCCCTTTAGCCTCCCCTTCTCTAAGCCCAGCGTACCCCGATGCCTCAGGTTCTCTGCGTATTTCATGTGCTGCAGCCCCTCAACCATCTTGGTGGCCTKTGCTGACATCTTCCCGATCGTCAGTGTTTGTCCTGTACCGGGGATCCCAAAAGCTGACACGTGAAAATGCTTTCTCAGAGCTTCCAAATAGAGRGGAATAAATGCTTATTTTGATGTGTGGACTTTAAGTCTTGCTGTTGAGCTCAAGTCCACAAATACTACCTCAGCTGGATTATATTTGTCTTCAGACTTTTTGACTTAAATCTAATATTTGTAATATGACTTTCTTTTTTCCTTTACAAAAAGCAGCATTTTTCCTCTCTTCATATTCTTTGTKTCCTATAATCTGATTTGATTATGTAATATAAGTGCTATCAATTTACCAAAAATAAAGTCAGACTGACAGAGAGAGAGTGGAAAAAAATGCATATGGTGATTAATCTTTCATCAGTTTTGTGTCTGAGTTCATTTAACTTTGCTGGATAAATATAATCTGTTTCTCTGGTATGTCGTTTATTATTTTGACTATTTAATCTTAAACCTATTCTCCTAATGCTGATATGTGGGTGTATATATATATATTTGCTTTGATATTATTTTCTCTGAATGTTCTTGTCAATCTCAGTCCTCTGTTATCCCTGCAGATTATGCTGATCTGTTGATATACTTGACAAAAGTCATAGTGCTGGTTAAATGCTATGAAGGAAGCCAATAGCATAGTCTGAAATCAGAAGCTGACCTCTTGATGTTGAGCATGAAATGATTGTGTTTTCTCCTTACAGTAAGATTTTGGTAAGATTTTTGGTAAAATTTGGTAGGATTTTGGTAAGAATTGGTACGATTTTGTTTGCTTCCCCACCCATTTAAAGGAAAGTCCTAGATAAGTAGTATTGCAGATACTGAGAGATAGTTGAAATTATGCACTTTGTCAGTTAAAATCATTGCATTCATTTTGACTTTTTACCTTCACATTTGCTATGACAGGAAACGTTTCCTGTTGAGGACAAAATAACAGGACAAAAAGTCTCTGTTTTCCTTTGGTCTTTTTGATTTTCATCTCCATTGAGCCAGGTTGTTTGGGTCACTTTTTCAATTTCATAGAATTACAGTCATGAGGCTTTTTCTGGTTCTGTATTTGAAGTCATTACTGAAGTCTTTCTGAGACTTCTTTTCCCCACCTTGTATATGAAATATTGCATATTATTTTACCTGCATCAGAGCAAATGGAACATAATGGCAGGTTTTTTCATGAACTGCAGGACACACAAACCTTTGGGATTCTCTGTTTCTGTGGTCTGGTCTCCTTGTCTTCTTCTTGCTAGGACACCAGACTGGGCAAGAGTCTGTCAATCCATAGTTCTGGATTATTTTAGCTTGGATGATTATTAGCTGTCCATTATCAAAGGATAAAATGCAAACAGAAGAGGATCCACCCCTAGCACGTCTTTCATCTGCTTGCTTTAGGATAAAATGAATCACTAGAGTTTCTTATTTTTTCTCTGTTGACAGGGTAGAGTAATTAATGTAAATGTAGGTACATATCACTTACCTGGGAGTTTTGCTATTGGATCTGTCTTCTGTCCAGCTGCTGATTTTTTGCCTTTTTTTTTTTTTTAATTTACACCATAGAGGGACTTAATTTTATTTGTGTCTTTTACCTCCCTTGTAAGATGTTAATGAGCTTGTGACTGGCAAGTTATTAGGGAGAGGTTGGCAGGTAGGCAATATGATAATATTAACCTACTTATAGCCTGTTTTCTTCTTTCTAGACTAAAGRTGTTAATGGTAGAGACCAGTGCTAGTCTTGCACCTGGATATAGGTGTAATCTATACCTACTTACACCATCTGGAACCAACTTAATTTAAGGAAAAAATGACTGAACAGGTAGTTGTCCTCAGAGCAGTTCTAGGAGGGAGGTAGAGAAATATTCTCTCTTGAATCATCTTGATTTCATCCAACAATCAGCATATACCAGCAACGATATACCTTTCTTTACATAGCGAGCTTGATTGAGTACCATCTAACTGGAAACAGAATTATTTGGGAGGAGGAATCATTTAGGAGTAGTACTTGACTTGCAAGTTAATATTTCAGTGAAGAGAAACTCTAAAAAGGCTGTTGAGTTTTCTTCTGCAATGAAGTTGATGCTCAGCTCTCTAAAGAGCAGTGTGAGTAACGGTGCTAATGAACTGAAACTTCATCCACAGATATTACACTGAAAATATAGTTCCTCAATTAATCTTCTATACGAGTTCTTCATTTATTTGAGGAAAAAATTAGGGAGGTAAATATATACCTACTTAACTTCATGCTTTAAGTAAATATTAATTGACAAAATTAGTTGACTTTTTCCCTTACTAACAACTAACTGAAAATGGCATGCTTTTTTCCCCAAGACATGACTAAAGGGGAAAAAATACTATAGTTGGTAGTATTATAAACAGAAGGACTTTTGATGGCGGATTCCAGAGCATGCTTTCTGTTGTGTACCTCCTGGAAAGGATATGTTTCTCTTCAGTAGGTATCCCCTAAAATAAAAATGGAGAAATTATCTCTTTATGAAGAAGAGAGATAAATAAATAGCAAGGTATAATTTATTATTATTTATTTAATTATTATTATATCTTTAAAGAAGATAATTCACTAGCCATTTCATTGAATTCATTGAATTAATTGAATTTATTTAATGTGGTTTTAAAGCTGAGTTGGCTGAGTGACATCTGTGCTTTAAAGGCTAAGAGAAGACCTTGTATTTTCAGTGTTTTAAAGCAAGACCACTTCTGGAACTTTTGAGAGCCTTGTTTTTAAGAGAGTTACCTTAGGAACAGTAATGATGTCTTTTGATAGAAGCATCTAGCACAGAATTATCTGCTAGCCATTGATTTGACTAAATCTTGGATATAGCATTTAGGGTGAATGAATGGAATAACTGGCTTTGGATAATTTAGGGTAATTATACATTGAATGAGAGTGGCATACAGGTATAAAAGATTGAAAAAATGCCTCTAAAACTTTTCAGATTTAGGATATTTTACAGTAAAAGGCAATCTCAGTGAAAGTGATATTTATTTAATCTCACTGTCGTTATATTCATTCAAATTTGACCATTTGCTTTCATGTCTCTCTTAGATGAATTAGTTGAGAAGTTAATTTCCTTAGGAAATGCTCTCATTTTTTTTTTAGATTTATCTTTTCTAGCTCAATCATTTTTCTCTTTTTGTGCCTTAGAAATACAGATTCTCCAATTATTTATTGTACCAGGAACTTTTATTTGAAGGGTTCAGTCAGGAACTTTCCTAAACATATAACTTTTCTTTGGTGTTCCCACGTGGTTACTGGGTCAGGAGATGTAATGTTTAGGTGTAGTGGCCTTCGCTGGCTTTCTTGCCTTGTTACTTTCAGTATGATTTCCAGGATGAGCGTGTGTAGGCCTATGACCTGGAATAAAATAATTCCAAATAAAACACATCTAGGGCTCACATATTTGTGTTCACTTCCAATTTGCATTCCTTCTGTGATACTATGAGATCTACAGGTTAATTAAGAGCCAACTTCTTGGATGCCAGTTCTTAACCACTAACTTTGTTGGAAGATTTTCTGTGCTGATTAGGGAAAGAGATATGGAAGAARGGAGAAAACTTACCTGGAAAGTAGAAATTCTTAGAGAGGTCTTGGCAGGATGATGCAAAGCAGATCTAATTCCCTTTCTATCTTTGAGTTTCCTTCCCTTCCTGTCCCAGCCACTCCCAAACTAAACTAAACAGTTACTGAGAAAAAGAATTTCTCTACTATTGGGATATTGCTAAAATATTAAGTTTGCTAATATAGTTAAAARTAGAAAATATGTATGCATTGATTTTGTATTCATTAAGGGATAAGAACATCTAGATGAGTTATTTTATATTAGATCTYTTGGTCCACATACTGGACTTTGAATGTAGAATCTGGAGAGAAAAATTGATCAAGTATATGAAGAACACTATAAACTACTGCAATTTATTTTTGACCATTATGTACACACTGAGAAATACTTTTTTAATGTTTGATGCTTTCAAAATACTAGGCTGAGYAAAAAGAGTAATTGCTTTTAAAGCAAGGGTACCTTTACATGTTGCCCCAGKAAGGTACTTCCAACTGATGTTAATATTTTTCCTTTTGGTTTTCTGAATTCATAGGTGAAACTTTTTGGATTAACTGTTTCCTCAAGACATTCAGAAAGTTTATGGTGGTAGTCATTGCTAATTTAAGGGAGGCAATATTAAATATTTATATTTATCCTGAAGAGCTTTTGATCATGACTCCATCCCACTCCATCTCAGAAGGCAGCATTTTTCTCCCGTCTGTATCAACATTCTCAACTCCTTAGAAGTTGGAAATCATAAGTATTTAAAGATATCTTAAAGGTATTTAGTTTCACAGATTCCTCTCTATTACCTTCCTACATGCCACACACATGCATGCAAAGGCAGAGCTTGGTGGCCTCATAAAAAATCAGTATTGACCCTAAGGCCCTCTGAAAATCTGCTTTGAAATCCTGGTTTTCTTCAAGTTTTTAATGGTTAAAGTTCATATTCTCAAGTATTTAAAAGGTGTGGATCAGCACCTTTTTTGCAGTGTTATTTGAAGTCCTTGGTGTTCTTAAATCCGCYCTGAGTTTTCTTCGTTGGGTTAACTTTAGTGGGCTTTTTAATCAAAAAGTATTTCTTTGTCCTTATGCCTAAATCTTGAAAATTCCCAGGAGAGGAATTTTCACATTCTGGAGTTTGGGACAGAGGTTTGCAAGACGCCTACTATGTTTGGCTATTTCCATCTTAATAAGAAGGGCTTTATGTCTCCTAAACCACTATTTCTAAGTTTTTATGGAATTGGGCAGTGCCCAGTTCCATAAAAAGCCATTGTACCATAGCTGCAGCAGCAGCTTTCCTGCAGATCAGCTACTTGAAGCAGTCTGTAGTTGTTTGTAAAGAACTTAGACACTGGATACACAAACTTAAGGAAAAATACCTTTACTTGGAAGCAGAGTCGGCTGCAGTTGGATGTGCTTTTTCATGTKAATATTTTTTATTTTCATGGACCTTTATGGCATATAGGAAGGACAGATAAAGAAAAAAAAAAATCTCATCTATAAGTGTATTTTCTTAATCACTACTAAAATATTTTGAAATTTTTTTTATGTGGTCACTTTATGTTCAGAGTAGTATTTTGAAGCTTTTATTTGTGGGCTTAAAGCTACTTTTTTCCCTCTAGGTTGTTGTTGCCTTTTAATAATTTATTGTGTTTTTAGKTTTTTTATTCTGAATATTTCCAAGAGTGTTTGTCTTCATGCTGATAATGAAGGAAGGTTTTTGTAGTGCTGTTTCAGAGCTGGAAAGTCATAGTTAGCTCTTGGGTGAAATTTGGTAACTCAGTAGTGACACTTATATCTCAAAACCTTCAGTGCTTTTTGGARCAGAAATTCCTAATAATATTAATTTGGGAAGATGGTATAATGAAATATATCAGTCCCATTTTTGTGTAATGCATAGGTGCTCTTAAGGCTGCCCTTTCTAGTGTGTTATTCCTTAAGCAAGGTGATTAGGTCAGTATATGCAAAATAAATCAAATTCATCTGTGTCTGTTTTTGCCAATGTTATATGCCAATGTTTTGCCAGTTAATAAAGAAATGATTTTTTTAAAGTATTTTCATACTAAATTTTTTCCTTGAATTAAACTTATAGATGCATAGATGCCTAACAGTTTTGAAATTAGTTCCTGTAATTACTTAGCTGCCTAATTACCAAGATAAGTACGTAAGTATCAAGGTATAAAAATCTTGCCTTAGATTATGAATGTTGGAAATGGGGACTAAAACCTTGAAAAAAATTAGTCTGTCTTCTGAAGATGCTGTATAATGTTCAAAAGGCTTTCAGATTTTGGCACAGAAAGCAATTCAGAGAGTATTTACAGGGCACAGCATCCTTTGGTACTGCCTGGCTGAAGTTTGAAAAACGCTGCTGAGTTTGTCCTGAAGCTGCAGTGATGTTAGGGATGTCCTGGATGTCATTGCCTTGTCAGATCAAAGTGAAGGTCAAAACCACTTTAAAAAGTACCCAAAATTTCTGTTAATTGCTTTTCAACAAGCACTGTGCCTTTCCTGGCCTTCTGTCCTGGCTCTGCATGGGGAGACAGGACATCCTGATAGCTCTTGTCTCAGAGGTATCATGTAGTGGGTGTTCTATGTGTAGCAGTTGCTTTCCCTGGAACATCCTTCCAGCAATCCTCGGTAGAGCCTCTACCTGAAATTAGACTGTGTCTCTGGGTTTAATAGTCCTGAGAGAGAGGGTAGGGAGGCTGAACACTCAGCTCCCTGTTTTTTATTCTTGGCCCAATTAAATTTCCCCCATCTGCAGTGCCCCGGGGCACTGAGTTCTGTGTTTTGTTTATGAATTATGGGGGAAAGAAAAGGAAATTCCTGAAAAATGTACATGGAAAATCAAGGATTATTTTTCTTCCGCTGCTCCCTGATGGGCCTAGTTGTATTTACTTCTATGGGCTTGTCCTGCACTCGTGGACATTCTTCAGTTTGTATCACTTTGTGAGCAAGCTGYTGCTTGTAACTCTGAATATACTTTGTGTCTTCCTTCTTTACCTTTTTCTTTCTACTCTGTTCTTTTTGAGGTGAGGAATTCTGAATTTCCTGCAGTTATCAAGACTGGAGTGAACTGCAGATACAAATGCCTCTCTTAAGGCATCTTTTCAGATATCCGAGTTGGTTAGAACTCCCCAAGAGAAAATAGAAGGAAAAAAGGCTTTATGAAAAGCTAGATTTTGAGAAAAATGAAGTTTCTACTTCAGTGAGTTTTTGTTCATGTCATAGTGCACAGAAGAGCATCAGTGTACGGGCAAAAATAAACTCAGGTATCCATATATTGGTTTTAAAAATATCATAAAAAATGGACTTGTTAAGTCTAATTTGTTCTTTTGTAGCATTTTTGCCTATTGCATGTRTAATTTTGCAAGAATGAAATTCTTGTAAAATTCATTTTATAGAAACTAGTTTCCTTTAGAAATGTGTTTGATCTGACTGTATAAATGGTGTTAAGTATAAATACACTATGTGTGGTACCGAAACACTCATGAGTGTTGCAGAGAGATTTTGAGTTTTGAAGCACTGCTTGAATATTATTACTAACCCTCCATGTGAATGTAACTACTAGTCTGTAGTGAAATAGGACATTTTATCTTCTTGCAAATTTGGAATGGTTATTTGTAGGATTTGTCAATGTTTTATTTGTATCTTCGACTTAAAAGTTAACTGATCTGGGTCCTGTTGTATCACTAATCAAAACAAATAATTAGTTGTAAGACTTGAATTGGAGTCGTGAGCTGGAAGATAAGTCTGTGTGCTGTTAGGCACAGATTATACCTATGCTTATGTATTATGTTAATTTACTTACCATCTGTTTTACAGTAAGTTAGGTACCTAAGCTCTACGAAATTGCATAATTTGGGTGGAGTGTGTGTTTATATATGTGTAGGTGTAAATATATTGAGAGAGAGACATATGTACTTATACACATATATCACAGAATCACAGAATGATTCGGATTGGAAGGGATGTCTAGAGATCATCTAGTCCAAACCCCCTGCTCAAGCAGGGAATATACACATATGTATACACATATACATGCGTGTTTTTTAAAGGTAGTGTATTTTCTTAATTTTATTACAATTTCCATTAAATTGTATGAAACTGTGATTTAAAATCTAGTTTCAGGCTCCTTCAAAACCTTTTTGCTTGAACAGTATTGATAAAATACTAAAATGATCTTAAAGGATCCTGATGAACTTGAGGGAAGTGCAGGGCATGGAAGAAGCTTCATCAGTAACCTTGATTTGCTGAATGAATTTTTATCAACCTAAACAATATGAACTTGGTACAAATATTGGAGGAGAAAGAAATAAAAGGTCAAGTTTTATGTACCATGGGATAGGATAAGTCTTTTAGAGTGCTTCATCTGGTAGTGCTATATACAGACATTTTTATGTTTTTCTGTACTTTCTGGCTGTTGAATATGCTGCTTTTTAAAGAAGGATTTGATTGGAAAAGTCACTGTCCATCACCTCTTCTAAGGTGAACCAAATGCGCTGGTTTTTTTTTATTATGTATTTATTTTTTAAATTCCATCTCTTATATCTTTATCTTGGGTATCTGAAAACTATCAATGTTAATTTAAGGAACTGCAACTCTTGAAGAGATTGCAAAACATCTAAGCACTTTTTTAATACGTGAGAAGTATATTTCTTATTGTTTGAATATCACTGCAGGTGTACGAGGACTTGGCTCAATAGGCCTTTCCTGGTTACTTATGTGCTTTTCCAAGTCTTACTTGTAAGTACAGTAGTTAGGCTTTGGGGTTTTTGAATTAGATGGACAATTTTTCCCTCTTGGTCAATTGTCTGTTTATGTCCATTTTGCTGAAACTTGTGCTGCTCCCATTCTGATCTTCTTCCACCTAGGCGAATAGGCATCCTTAGGTGAACAGAGGAACCCAGGCACCCATAGGGGGTTCTCCTCTTAGTACTGGGCTACTGCAAATCCCCTGCTTGACTACGGAGCCTGCAAAAGCTCCTCTGTACTGCCAAGCCATAAGGGTCCCTCTTGTTGGGCCAATTTGCTGCCTCGGTACTGATGATATTTGTCTCTCCTCCCATGTAGCCTCAGAAGGAGATCCAGCCATGGCTTGCAACACTTAAGATCCTCATGATCCCTGGAAACTCTTCCTTGCTTTTCATAGCAGGTTCCTGGCCTCCAATGTGATTTAATGCTGCTTGATTTAGTGCTGCTGTTCACAACCCTTTGAGTCCTGCAGTTCAGCCAATTTTCAGTCTCTTTCCCTGTACATTTACCTGATCTCTATTTTATCAGTTTGATAAGATCCTTCCCAGATCCTTCTTCTTGCCCCTCCTGAAAACTGAAGTGACACTTACTTGCAGTCATCAAGAACCTCCTCTGATGGTCATGACCTTCAAAGATTATTGAGAGTAGTCTGGCAGTGACATCGTTCAGTTCTCTTAGCACTCATGGGTACATTCCATGAGGTCATATGAACTTGTGTATGTCCAGCTTGTTTAAATGTTCCTTAACTTGAACATCCTCCTGTGATCTTTCACATCTCTGTGATCTTCCACAGAGGGTGGTCTTTGCATTAGTCACTGCCTGGGCAGCCTGGGATTACTGAAGGATAAGCTTACCAGTGAAGACTCATGCAAAGAAGATAATCAAATACTTTAAGCTCTTCAGCCTTCTAGACTTTTGCTTTTTGCAGGACCAACATGTCTTTGTAGTCTTGTGTCCATGGAAAAAAAGATGGAAAGTGCTGTCCTTGTGTTCTGTTTTTCATCCCCATTGACTTTTTTAGTTTTTCAGTTGTACTTGGCAGGACTTGAGCTTTCCTTGATTTTTCTTTTTTCTTTTTCAATCGTGGATAAGTTTAAGCTTGTTAAATTCATATTGTAAAACTAATGCTATTTCCCAAGCCTTGGGGATATCCTGCCTGAGTAATTACAGGTTTATGCTGCAGCTATGCAGACGCGATTATTACCAATACTATGAATAATTGCTCCACTTGGCTGGTTTGTGGTCAGGCACTGTCTAGTACCTAGATGTGGAACAGTTGAAGAATAAGAACTTGCTGAAATGTTTGCAAATATTGCTTCTGAYTGACAATTTGGGTTTTTTTTATGGCTATGCAGGTATAAGGAGATTTAACTGAGAATAAATCATCCCAGTTACTGGAAAGAAGATAATATGAAGTGAATGTTACACAATTCTACTGTTATTTTGGAAGCAGTGCTTTGCTACCATATCCTGAAATGTTAATTCATGTAAAAAGATGCAAGTAAAATGTATTACGTGTTACATTGGAAGTTAGTGCTTATTAGAAACCATTCTGGAATGGAATTGGTGATGCAATGCAAGCTAACACTTCAGTTTGTTGTGTTATAGTGTGTATTGCTGCATACATTAGAGATGTGCATTTACATGTGTTTAAGAATGGATCTCATATTTTTTCCATCCCTCAGATAGGACTTGACTTTAGGGAGCTTAAAACATGTTGTTGTTCCTCTCTGTATTTTTTTTTTTACTTGTTTGTTATTTTTTGCCTTATTTTGTTGTCAAAATTTTGACTCTGTAATGAACTCCTGTTTGAAAAGCTTTAAATTTTTCGGTTTCCTTTGCATTTTGTTGGAAGGCTGAAGAACAAGGGACTTAGGGCAGCTGGCAGCAGGGTTAGTCCTGTTCTGGAAAGCTGTTGACTGTTAATATGCAGTATATAACGTATCAGTTTTCACTGAATCGTTTGCAAGATGCATTTACTTATATATACACTTCTACAGTGGCATTTAAAACTAGGTAGCTATTGTGACCAGGTAAAAGGCCTTTTGGAAGACAATATTTATTTGCGTGTAAAAGTATGTGTTTAAATTGGAGCTGACACTGTTCTCTGCCTAGGCAGGTGATAATCAGAGTTATTGTGGCCATGAGAAAAATAGTATTTGCAGTGCAGGAGCTGGGGATAKAAGCAAGGCTCAAATGCCTTTCTGCCTGGAGTAGGTGCTAAAGGGGAGGAGGAGGGGGAAGAAATTAATCCRTATAGATCAGTCTGTAAAAGGAAATCCTTAAGTCTGGGCCTTAAATATAACTGCAAAATCTGGGGTTGCTGACAAACTGTCAGTTGGGCCACATGAGGTAAGAGAAACTGCCGGAGACCGTCTAGGGTTATCGGATTCAGGGAAGTGCAGAGAACTTAGATTCCCAAAGCCTCTCRGAGCCTGCAACGTTCTATGTAGAGTGAGAACTGAAAAAATGTGACGTAGTAACTTAAAAAGGGATGTAATCATCCACCAGGCAACTATTGCAAGTTTTTAGGACCTTARTATTTGAGATTATAGAAGAAGAATGGGCTCGTATAGAAGTGCAATCGAGACCTAGAGCATAGAGTTTGAACGTCATAGCTTGCTTCTTAGTTTAAGACTTTAGTCTCGTGATGAACAGCCTTTTTTATGCTTTTTCAAGCCTTTCCTCCTTCTAAGGACCCCTGCAGCTTCAGACCTACTAAGAGTGAAAGACCTTCCTGAATTCCTTTTAAGCTTTGCTTGTTTGCTGTTCCTCTTATTCTTATKGAGCTCTGCTAGGTGACTGCTTGTATCAGTGCTGCAGTGTCTGAAGGGGAACTGAGGCGGCAGACAGAGGCACTGGTTAAGTGTCTTAATTAGCTGAACAAGATGCTCCTGCCAAAACTAAGGCAGTAACAAGCGACTGGCTTTTCAGTCTYCATTTTTGTGGTGTTGTATAGTTTGGTGTATTAAGAGTAACGTGAGCATCTCAGTTACACGTGGGTTTTTAACTGATATGTGAGCTCTGAAGGCTTGGCTTGTGATTCATCTCCAAAATGGTAGCTTAAAAGAAAGTGTCCTAGAGTGGCAGCKTACAAGTATGTGCTGAAGCTTAAAGTGTTTTTCTTTGACCTTAGCAGTGTTTTCTCATCAGATTKATATATATCATTAGTTATTTTTGCTAGGGATTTATTCATTTTAAAATTTGGAGAGATCAGTGCTCTCAGAAACATGAACCGCTTTCTCAGGCCTCAGAGGCTTTTTTCTTATTATTTAAAAAAAATATGTAATTTCCAGATTGTAGATAGGCCSGTGCCAAGCCAGAGGAGAGGCTGCTGCTTTGCTGGTTCATGTGAGCACACGTGGAAGGCTAAACAAGGTCAGTYGCATCGATTCCTGCTATAGTTGGCATAGTCTGCCCTGCAAGAATGGAGAGCAGGGAGAGTTAATTTAAGCAGAATGAAATGTAACCTGGTTTCAGTTTCTCCATTTCTCTCTGTTAAAACCCATACTGGTACTATATTACTGTTTTTATTCCCCTGATGTCTTGAAGGYTCCATATATTTAGTATGAAGAAGTCTGTTGAAGTTGTTTTTTTCCAAAATGAGAAGGCAAATAATGTGAGCTGTTGGCATAGGAGTTAATTCACTTTATTTAATTCTGTAACGCAGTTTTCAGACTTGCAAAGTCTCATACTCTGAGTGTGATGTTTATTCAGCCTACTTTTGCTTCTCCCATCCCTGCCAGCTTGGTATCAACATGCTGGCATTTGCAGAGTAGTGCTCTCTGTTGCTCCCAAGCTGATGCCGAAGATCCTGGACTGAAAAAGGTGTCACTCTGGTACCTATTCAGGTCATGCTGCAATGTGTTAGCTTGGAGATGATCAGACACAGGTGCAGTCCATGACTCTAATGAGTGGATCTACTGCCAAATATAATTTCTGCTAGAGAAGTCAAGCTGTCTTTTTATTAAAAATAAATAATGCTGGAGATTATGTCCATACACATGCATGTCCGTGCGTACAAATGGACTACAGGAATGAAGCTCGAAGCTGTGGACATGCAAGACCTGGAATTCAGAGCTGGCATGTGCACCTGGATTCCTCAAGACCATTTTCTTAAATCCCCAGGCTTTGGCTTCTGAGCACTATAACATACTAAAGACGTAAGCAATTAACACACTAAAAATGTGCTTGGAATTGCATGGCACAGATTATTGTGTGAATATATTGAACCCTCTGCTACGGTGTTGCTGTTCAGTTCATGTGTCAGAACTACTTATATTCTATATGGCGTAGATGTTTAGGGAATGTTATGTCTTTGATAAACGTAAGGATCTGTAGTGTGTTGGAAATAGTCTTAAGGCCTTCTAAGAAATAAGATTACACTAGTAAATTTATTTTGATGGTAGTTTTATCGGTTTTGGTTTGTTTTGTACCTGCTGATAACATATCTTTTTAATGCCTTAATGCCCTTAAATGGGGTAGGATACCAGATTCTTTTTTTGAATACTCATTAAAGCATTTAACTAAGCTAAATAAGAAGATACAAGAAACGATAAGCTTATTGGAGGGTATGAGGAGGGAGAGGGGAAGCCTCGCATGAACTTAGGTACATTAAACTAAATCAAATACTAAATTAKCACCTTTTTAAATAGATGACAAAACGTTAAGCAGTGGCAGTGATTAACTAGAATGAAATAAYTCATCGATTTAGATTGTGAGTACCTTGGAAGAAAAATTTAGAGCCTCGTGCTCAGAAGATAGAATTAGAAATCTGAAACTATTTTCAAAATTTTGTAATTAAAATATTAAAATAAAATTAAAAATAAAATATTAAATTAAAATATTAAAATATTATCTGCATCAGACTGGTTCCTCTAACCTTTTTCCAGTGCTTTCCCTCATGATATTTTAAAGAAGTGTGAGAAAAGGGCAAGCATGTAGGAATACTTCYGTAGGATGCTTTCCTAGCATTTGTGTAGTTCAGGCTACTTGAGTTTTGCTTTTCAGTAGGTCTTGATGAATGTTTCTTCGATGAGTTTGTCCAGCTGCTCTTTGAGCCCTTCTAAACTTTTGGCAGTASCTTGCAAGCAATCCTTCACTTCTGTAATCTCTCTTCCCTCTTAGGRTGAAATGTGTCCAGCTGGCTCCGAATAGCGCAAAACTGCCCGTAGCTGCTGATGGCCCTTTGCTTTTTACCTGCAGCACCAAGTAATRATGATAATGACACCCGAGCCTTCAATTTTCAGATATCACAGATGATACATTTGTGTGATAAACATTTGCATTTGTGAGATTGATGTGTCTTCTRTTATTTTTATTTTGAAAAAAAATGGTGGATTGCATTTCATGAATTRTGTTAGGAGAACATTAATGTTGCAAAATGAAGCATTAAAAATTAGGAAATAGTAAAATAAAGGTTTCCTCAGTAACTGTAATATTCCCCTTTCTGCACTGAAGAATAAACTGACACTGATATTACACCTTCAGTTTGACAAGGACGCTGCTGTTGGCAGCTGTAGCAGCTTTCTTGCTAGCTGACTTCATCCTCACATTGGCCTTTTGATCCTGAAACCGTTTATGGTCTTAATTGGTTTGTTGATAAGCTCGATATGTGACTCATGCATAGAACAGCATGATATTATGGAATTGCATTGATTCTCAAGGCCCCTTCTGGGCCGTTGGGACAAGAAGTGAACTCAGATTGAAGCTATGTGACGTGTGATAGTTCTGCTTTGCACCACTTTTTGGTTATAAAGAAGAGAGCAGTCAGGAGACACCTTCTTCATCCTCAGCTTCTCACTTTGTGCATTTCTATGTCAAAATGCCCGTAGTTAATGTGTCTTTCTGTCTGTAGGATTGAAATTTCTATGCTCTAGGGACCTTCAATCCTTCAATTTGTGAAAAGACCTTTCTTTGAGGTGATTGTGATCCTRTGATAATTAATTTGTATTCCCAATATTCAAATGAAAAATCATGTTTCAGATAATTTTTTCTTATCAGACATTCTCCAAAACCATGTATCCTACGCAGACAGTCTGTAGAGAAGCTAGCACATGTTTGTTATATTTCTGATACACTTTAAGTTATGTAAGCTTTATTCAATTTGTTTTCTAAATAGACATAGTTTATTCCGAAAGAAAAAAATCTGAATAAAAGATTCTTTCTTGGAATGTTGCCTTTTGAAGGCATACAATCTCTTTCCTCAACTCAAGAGGCTTTATTTAGYGTAGCTCGATTATGTTTTTCCATTCTTTTCATACTGGCTGTTAGAGACCATTATATTTTATACATATCAGCATGTTGGCGTTTAAAGGCTTATTCAGAATTTCCAGTCTTGGACCATTATCTGGAAAACTATTGCTAAATTCTAGTTATTTTCATTTTCCGTATTCCTTAAATTTTGGCATTCAATAAAGTTTTAACTAACCTGTAAATAGTCTCCATCAGGATATTTGGAAACCACCCTGTAAGTACTTTCAAGTTTTCTGCTCATTTTTGTTATTTGGGCTAATAAAGAAGGCCACGTTTATTTTTATGATGCTGTTGCATGTTTCAAAGCTGCAGTTTATTTTAAGTGGATAATAATACACCACTGGTTGTTAGTTTTTCCCTTTCTGATGCTAAACAGTTGAGTATGTCAGTCAAGTGCCGATGGAATTCTCTTTGATTAAAGGAAGTACGTGGCAAGTTTTGAGATGGGAGGGCTGTCTCGAGACAGAGATTTTCCTTCATAAAAGAAAGCTCCTCTTTAAGACATGGAGTGAATCCTCACGATTAATTTTATGTGTTAATACTTGCATTTGCCTGGGTAGCTCTCTGTGATAGAAGTGGAATGGACAAGGGTGGTACATAGGAGGAAGCAACTCCACGGCCAGCGTGAAGATTGGGAATTTCATTTTAGTGATTTGAAATAGTAGTTTTTATTTTCAGTAGAATTTATTAGGAAGTGTAGATGAATATAAACACTTGCTTTGAGGGAGGAAAAAAAAAACCCCACGTTATTTAACTTGAACTGTTGGACTTGGTAACCCATAAAGATTTAGGGAGGCTTAGGAAAACCGCAAGTAGGAGATACCTTATACGTTATATAACGTATATTACATATATGAGATATACGTTATAGAAAATTAATTTCCTGTAAAATGTTAAAGAAATACTGGCCATTTTTAATACATATGTGTACAATTCTGTGCATATAAATAAAATATTCATAGTACTTTTCAAGACTCGGCATACTTGCTTTTTTAGCATTTTTATTAAAGGTATTTCCATTAAGGAAACTCAAACTTTAGTTCATTGTAGTTAGACTAATTCTTTTAATGCTTACAGACATAGACACATTTACAGAAAAAGAGCGTCTTTAAATACCTGCTGAGGGATGTGGCTGTCCAGGAAAACATTCTGCTCACTATGGGAGCAGGGCGTTCCTAATGGAACGCTCTGCAGTGTGTCCTGCAGGTAGTACAAGGCATTTCCGTGCTCTAGAAAAGTAATTCTAAACTAGGAACACGTTTTTAAGTGTTTCCTAAAATACATATAAAAATGTTTTGCTGACCTACAGTTAGTGTAATGTCGTTACAGGAAGTGTATGGAGGTGGAGAAGAAAATGAGTACAGTCTTAACTTTCAAATATCAAAATAATAAAAAGAATAAATAAAATGTGTGTGTGTGCAGTTGATGTATCAATAAACCTGGATATTGGTATTTCATTTTGTACAACTGTATCACTAGGCCTTAGAAATAGTGTTACATATGATACAGCTGTATTTAATAGTACCATGTACAGCTATAATACAATGTAAGTATAAAAGATCTGAGGAGTCTAATTTTATACTGTAGTAAAGATATACAAATATATGCATATTGTAAAAATATACATACTGAATTGTAACTTAATAAGAAACTGTTGGTTATTGAAAGTACCTCTAAGATATAAGTGTTTATCTGTCCCATCATCGTGCTACCGTTCAGTTTTAATTGTTTGCTACTGTCCTGTAAATGTTTATGTTTAAGATGGTAGGTGTATTTTAAATAACACTTGAGAAATAAAGGTTGATGCATAGTGTTGAACATTAAGATCTTTATGCATCACAGAGATGAGGGACTATAAAGTGTCATTAGAACAGGCAAGTGTTCTTGGAGAACACCAAGAATGGGGTTCTTGGTTCTTTCTTTAGAGAAGCAAAATTCTCCAAGAAGGATATTTCTATATAGAGAAGTAAATTTAGGTGGAATAGCAGAAATATTTTGTTGGAAAGGATGAGAGCGAGGGGGATTGTTCACAGCATCCCATATACATTGAGACTGGAAGGGAGCTCTGGAGATCATCTAGTCTGAATATGTCCAGAGAAGGAGAATGTTTCTTTGAATATATTGGGCTATTTGGTCTCCCCAAGAACAGTAAACTCTCTGCTTACTTGTACTTAAAGCAGTAGCTTCTTACTCCATTTAAGTTTCCATGGTCTTTCCATAAGAGAAAATATTATACTTAGAGATGCCAATTCTGGTATCTGGAATGATACATATTTTGAGTTGTTTTGTATTTTACAGAGGATTACCTACATATGTAGGATTGTTTCCGGGGAGTTTTAGGCTGATCTGTCTGACATTTAGTTGTGTGTAATAATTATTGAGTGGGATTTTGGTGTAATTAAGTTTAATGATAACGTTTAAATTATTTTTTGTGGAGATTTCTTAAGAAAATCACAAACGGTTCCCTTCCTATAACTGTCATTTTGCATGGCTGGCTTTTTTTCTCCCTCATATTCCAGGCTATCAATTAGGATTTTTTTTTTTAATAAAAACCATTTATAAACTTCTGTTTGTTTAAAACATTAGGCTGTTTTCCTTAATATTTTTTTTCTCTTCTGCCACACAGGCTGTGTGTGGTCAGAAAGCTTGGAGATTGTTGTAGGAAATACACTGCTTGTTTCTAAACTTCTCTGTACTTGGGTGGTCACTGGCCGGCTAGATACTGTCTCTCTGAGCCATGCTGCTCATTTATGCATAGCTTTATTGTTAAAAAACTCTTCCTGAACTTAATTGCTCCCAGTATATTGACATATATATTTTTTTTCCTGTTTTAAAAAGCTTTAATTTTTAGGTTCATAAAGTTGTTTGACAGTGTGCTGTTGGCGATCCTTGCGTGAATGTATTACATTATGGCAGCATTTAACAAATTATGCTAAATAGATGCTAAATATTTTATGCTTAGTATGACAGTATGCTTTTCATTCATCATTCTCCAGGATCTGCTGAGCAGCTCTGCTGTTTCTTCTATTTTCAAGTGTTTAAGAGGACTCATAAAAGTATCGTTGCACTGATGCAGCAGTTGCTATTTTTCATCCCTTTGTATCTCCCCATAAATGTAGAATCTAAAAATCAAGCCGAAAAGGCACTGGCTTCTCTGCTGTGTCTGGTGCCATGCACGAAGGAAGGGCTGTGGGACTGGAAACAGTGATGCTCCATGGATGGAAATCAGGAGATTGGCTTCTGTTCCTGTATTTGACTTAGGAAAGGTCTTTAGGACCTTTTTTTTTTTTTTTTKTTTYTGWTTTWTTTTTTCCACTTTTCAAACTTTTCTTTAACTTTTTTTCTGTTTAAAGAAAAATAATTTATACTTTTTTTTTTTTTTTTTTGTATTGTACTGTTATATTTTATGCCATTCTTGGGTAAATCAGACATGCACCTCTCTAAGTAGATCAGCTCCCAACAAGCACAACCCCCAAGCAAAGAATACCTGAGTAAATCTGCAGCTCATGTAGAGTGTGGTGTTCCCATATTGGAAATTGCAATTTTGTAGGCTTACTGAATAACCCATGCCTTTCTAGAGAAAGTATAAAATCAATTTTGATCAAGGAATGTTTTATTGGAGCCAAGATTGTTGCTTTTGCCCAGTGTAGGAGTCTTCACCAAGCAGTTAGTGCAGAGCCGCATGGGAGAAGGCAGTAATAGGAAGATGGGTCTTTGAGCAAGACTAGGTCAGAAGGAAAATGTTGAGCAAGGGGAAAATGTGGGGCTAGTCTTAACAGAAGCATGATTAGAGAGCTCGGAGAGCTGAGTAATGAAAATTGGAAGATGAAGGTAAACTAATGAATAACCTTTTGTAGAAAGATTGGAATATCTGTGTTGTCCTGAAGGGCCAGCAATCTAAAATGGTTTTGTTTGCATCATGTTGCATAGACCTTGGAAGGAGTTTGGGTATGAAAGCAAGCCAGAGGAGAGGTTTACAGAAGTTCATTGGAAAATTATTGGAAGGTTGGGAAGTAGGGATAGAGACACACAGATTTTGGAATATACAGATTATTGCTATGCTCTATTGGAAATGAAGGTAGAGCATTTAAAATTGCACCTGGATTTTTAGTTGATGTTTATTTGCAGTGGCAGGACACTGGACTGTGCAAGTTAGTAGTTTCTTCTAAAGTTATTCATCAAAACTGCTTGAGGCAGAGAAACGGAATTGGAAATAAGGTGAATTAAGGGTTTCATTAATGAATCGGAGCTGGGCATCCCCCAGTCAGGGCATGAAGGGTCTGCTATTCCCATGGGTCCTGTTGAGGCTGGACCAATGTGCAGGCAGGAGCCGAAGTCACAGGTACCAATCAGAGAACCTCACCTTCCACTGTTTGCTCAGTTAAGGAGAAATTATGGAAACCTAGAGTGTTTCCCAGGGCTATTTTAGTCCAATTACATTTGAAATATAAATATATTTTCTTGGGAGCTGCTTTGGATTTCTACTTGCGCCCTTTCCCAGCTGAGCCTGCCRCATACCATGCCGGTGGCATGGTTTGGAAACAATATTCTATTATTGGTGAAAAGTAGTCAGAGGATAGAAAATTAGGATAGAAAGAGTAAATGTAAAGAGCAGATGTGACACTGGAATTTAAGAGGCTACTGGGAAGAATAAAGGGTTTTTTTTTTGTATTTTTTTAATTCTCTGAAGGGCAGTGGCTCCTTGTAAAAGTTATTCTGTTATTGCTCACTCAAATTTATTCTGGGATTCTGCAATTTAAAACTTGCTGGGTGGAGAGTTTTATAGTGAAAGATACTCTAATTAATACTTTTGTAGTCTGCTTTATTATGCTATGTGTATTTTGTCCAAGGTTGCAGTTTGCCTTATGCCTGCTATCTTTTTCTCCCCTCTTTTCCTCTTAAAATGCGGGTTTCGTTCAGCAGCTGCAGATCTGACTTCAGTGCTGCCTATGTGCAGCCTTCCTTGCCATGAGTTGACTTGTGGCATCRTAAATTAATGTACCGAGAGGTCACCAAATTTATTTTCCTGCCCGGGCAATATACTGCAGAGAAAGCAAAACAAACGTAACAAATGGGGAAATTGAAAATGCATGGGCTTCTTTACTGTTAGCAGGATTTTTGAATGTGAGTATTGAAGTCGAGACCGTCTCTTCAGTATATTGATGTTGGAAAATGAAGAGTCTGTGTGGTGACTGAATTTCCATTGACACTTTCTTTGCCATTTCTAGCAGTACTTACTTCAAACATTGAACGTTCAGACCCTGTTATTTCAACTGTTCCTTGCAAATGGCTATTTCAAATCAATATTAAAGCTACGTGTCTCCTGCTGGCCTGTCACGTGACAGTGCCGTTTATTTTCTCTTTTTAAATTGCTGATCGCAGTGGAAAATACCTCTAAATATACCTCTACTTTAGCTATTTTATTATATCTACAGGTATTTTTACAGCTTAACTCTCTTAAGAGGTGCAAAAGAAGAAACTGATTTTTTCCAATCCTATTTTGTGTTTTGCTTGGGGTTATTCATTGAAATAGTAATGCATAGTTTGCTCAGAAATGCTGCTTGAGTTTCACGTATTTTTATTTTCAGTACATTTAAATTAGACTTTATCATGAAAACAAATGATATATTTGTAGCATAAGAAAAGCATAGTTCATAGGTGGAATAGGAACAGATGCYGTATTGATCCCAGATCAATAATACATGAATTGCTTTACATTACCATACATTGCAATACATTAATTTCATCTTTTTAGTTCATGATGGGCAAAAATCTTTTGCAATGRTTATTGCAAGATAAAAAGGTATGATTAAGATCTAGCCTGTTTAAGATGTTACTGAATTGTGAATTACATATATTTTAATATTTTAAAGTGATCATGAAGGAAATTTGGGATAAGTAACTGCAGCTTAAATTGTGCTTAATAAATAAATAAAAAGAAACAGAGAAGCTTATCCTTAGGGAAAGCATTTTGAAATTCCAGTCCTTCAGCAGTGCAGCATTTGCAAGTAGGCAGAGCTTGTGTTATAGAAAACGTACGCTAATTTATTGGCATCTTTAGGCTGCCATCAGGAAACCACACCTCCATTTGTATAATTTCATCAGGATTTGGGTATTTTTAACATGACTGTAACGTTTTCTGTCTTAACAGTTCCTGTCAGAGTATCTCGATTCCCTTGCAATGAAAGTTTGTCTTAATTTTACTGATTTCAGCAAGAATCCATGAAATAAAGTTTTCATAAATCACATTCAGCTACGTGCTGAGATCGTGGTATACTGACAGTGACTACTGCCTTCAATCTAATGCTGAAATTATGAAGAAAAAATAAAAATTGTTGGATTTTTTTTTTCCAGCTTAAATCAAGATAGTTTGAGGAATATTAGTACTTCAGCAGACCGTGTTAATTTCCTAAAAATTTTGTCACAAGGAAGAGACATTGGCACTGCCAGGAGAGCTGCTTTCTTGCCAATATTTGATAGCAGAAAGTGCAGGGGTTCTGGCTGGCCTGACCCTAGGAAGATGCTCGGGCTGATCCGGGGAGGCGGATCCCGTCGGGAGCAGAGCGGATCGCGCAGAGCCGGCGCGTTTCCTTTGGCACCTGGACAGCAGTTTCAAATACATTCTGTATTTCTGCTGCTGAAAAGTTCTATCAGAAGTGACGTGGTGGGCTTGATTTATGAGTTCAGCTTAGCAAATAAAGTTTTGCTAAAGGCTCCTTGCCTGCAAAACCCAAAGCTTTCAAGATAAACTGCTCGTGAGTCTGAAATTGGCTTCTGTGTCTCAGSATTTTCTAATCACATAAGGAAAGTTTCTTGGAGTTGTAGGGTTACAGAAGTGCCTAAATATGCCTGTAACTTTTCTTTCATAAGGGAATCACGGCACTTCTGTCACCTATAGGTGCTGGAAGAGGCGAGGGGGAGCTTTAGGAGGTAGAGAATCAAAACCTGAGTATTTAAGCACAGCTAAGGAATCAGCTCTTATTTTAGAACAGAAAATAAGCTTATCTCCCCTGTTAGCTCATTTTGGTGTTTTAACTGAGTTTTCTCCCTGTCAGTGTATGCAGTACGAAAGTGGTAAGCTTTGAAAACTCAAATAAGCCTCTCTCATCCAGGGGGGAGCCCGCATAGCATATACTGTGAAGCCGTGCATCTTTTTAATACTTCCTGGGGTTGTTCCTCCTCAGTATGATTTTACTAAGACACAAACCCAGCTCTGTTGCCCCTGTTAGAAGTTTTCAAATGTGGCATTTGGAATCACCTCTTTGGTTACAGAGCAGAGTGTTAGAATGAGGGGACTAAATCATAGCTTGCCTCAAATCTGAAAGCAATAAAATAAATCTGAAAGCTGAAATTAACCGTTTCAGCTTTCTAAGAGACCAGCCTTAATGAGCAGGCATTATAAGATGGTGCATGATGAACTCAAATAGCTTATATAATAAACTGTGTATGCTCATGTATGGGGCGAGGTAGCCCATTTTCCATTGTCCAGTGCCAGACACATGAAATTCTAAAAGCCGAACGTTATTAGTTGTGCATAATTTTATGGACGTCTGAAAAGAAGCAGCACATTTACATAATGTAGATGTGAATATAAGTATACGTATGTGAATGTAAGTATACGTCTGTGTTTTTCAGCAATGTCCTTTTCTGAACAAAATTAGAACAAGAAGCTGTAATCTGCTGCGAGTTCAGCTCAAGGCAGTTTGCTAGAAGTTAAATAACGTTGATGTTTTAGTTGGAACTGCTGTTAGAAGAGGTATTATTTTAAACGAAAATGAAGTCTACAGCTATCTGGTTGTGAATGTCTCTCAATTACAGTGGCGTCCACGGCTCTTGGATCTGAATGAAGATTTGGCTAGAAAGCCTCCACATCCTTATTCTGTATTTTCCTCTGAATAAGAAACAGCATGTGTGAATTACATCTCCTATAATCCACTCCATACAGCTGAGTACAAATTCTGTGCAAAACGATTATGCACGGTTTATAATCATTCTGATTGCACTGACTGGGTAGATTCCTTTTAGAGGAGCTAGTTATGAGTTACGGGCGTTTGGAGAAGCCATGCTGAGTGGCTAACGTTTTTAATATTTTGCAAAACACAAACYTATGAATAAGAAGGAACTCTGCTTTTGCAGACAATTGCATTCCAATGGTGGTGTAACTTCCTGCACTTAACCTAACATGAAACATTATTCAGTGAAAAGGAAAAATACTCTTTTTCCTGAGTGTGCTACCCAAGCAATTAGAATGAATTGCTACTACTGTAAAGTGGAGAGTTACTGAATGAGATAATCTGTATTTAAGCTTCCCATAATACAAGACTAAGGAATAAAAACATGTTCTCCTCTGCATCAACTTAAAATATTTTTACAGTTGTAGCTACCAAGTTTATAAAGAGGTTTCTCCTGTTTTAAAAGAAAACTGTACTTTTCTTTTTGCCCGTGCTATGGAAGTAAATTTCAACTTGATTGATGAAGGTGCCACGATGCATGCAGCGTTCTTAACGGAATTGTTGCCTCTGAAGTTGCAGCCAGTTCTTTACTCTTCCAGCTCAGTCAAAACAAAAGAGTTTGTTCTCGTTCACGCAGGTATATGAATATTGCCAAAATYAAACAATGGCTACGTGTGCTCTTTGGGAGAAAAAAAGAGCTCTCAGGGAAAAATTCCTAATGTCTTAAATTTTGAAATTAGGCGTGAGTAATTTCTGGAAAATACCACTTTAAGTTAGACTAAAGTCAAAGAATTCAATTAAAGCATAGAAATTGCACWCGGCAAAATAGTTTAGTGCCTCATTTACTACTTCTTGTTCTCTAGAATAGATGATATGACCTTCCTGTGGAAATTCAGGCTAATTCTGTAATTGAAAACTGCATCTGCTCAGTTTCGTATTTTGAAATGAGAAAAGGGACGGTCTGCACCTTGTCTAGTATAAGTAATATTCTGCATGCATAAAGTTTATATTAGTCTGATATTAATATATATATGCTCAATAAACCAATGGCAGAATTATAAAGCAGTATTTTGTTGGATGGGTAGAAAAAAGAGATTTTTGTCTTCCTTCAGTGGGAACAACTTAAGGTGAAGATTTCTAGCCCAGTCCCAGTCTAGAACTTTACAAAATGAGTTAAAACCTTTACAAAATGGTTTAAAACCTTTACCTTAAGCAGGCTGAAGAAGTTAGCTAGAGAAAAGAAAGTATTCTTAAACTACAAATTCTAATTCATGCAGAAATTTGCCTTCTCAGACGGTACTTTTGAATTAAAAAGGTGGAATTCCAGCTTGGACTGCAATTATCTGCACACCTTGGCCTCTAGATCAGCGATGCCTGTCACRGGGGAGAGGCCACTATCTAAGAACTGGGCAATCTCCTGGGAGTAAATACYGTATAAGACTAATGTAAAAGACATGCAGAGAGAGTCTAGTCCTGCTGACTAGAGAAATACAATTTTCAAGGTGCTGTTTCCATGTCTTCCAGCAAATTAAAGAGGTCAAACTCCTAACAGCTTGTGAAACCAAAACAGTTAGCCCATGGCCCTGCATAGAAACGGAGCCACTTTACTCACGTTGCACCACTGTATTTAAAGCAAGAAATAACAGCCAGCCGTCCTTTTAAAAATAGCACTGTGTTTACTTTGATTAAGCAATCTTGTGAGTTGCAAATATTTCCGATTATCCCACAACTCTCCTGTATTTTTCTTTTGTCTTTGCTAGAAGGAATGAATCTCAGGGACTCTGTTTGGACTGTCGGTGGGATATAATATCATTTACTTTACTGACTGGTTCCCTTCCAGATGCTTCCTGAGTTGAAAACTGGATTATGGTATTTAAGATACAAACTGTCTGCCCTTACTTGTCACAGAAAAATACTTGTCAGTTAAGCCACAAGCTCATATAAATAAGACTTTGGTCTTAAAGCAATGAATTTCTTAACTGATCTTGGAAAATATGAGTTCCAGAGCTCTATTCTGCAAAATTTCTGATTTAKGTATTCTTTATATGCCCTAGAGATAAAAGTATTTTGTGTATAAAAATTAAAAAATGGCAAAGAGGCAAATGGAAGATGTGTTACTTTTTTCCTACTTGAAAGAACAACTGAGAATAAGTAGGGCAAGAAATAATGTATGATAGAAATTAATCAATAGAAATTTTTAATACAATTTTTAATACATTTTTTATTTTTAATACAATCTGGCCTAATATTTAGTCACAGTTTTACCTATTTTACCAAACTTATAATACATTAAAAATCTAGTTAATTATAATAGAGAACATTTTGTAAACCTTATGTATGCATTTGTTTTCAAAACCTATTTCTTTACTAGAGTGTATTCATAAACAGTACAYAGAGGTAAATGGTTGTGTGCAATTATTGTTGTCCTCTTTTAATGCTGACTTCTATTTTATGAGAATATTTTCTCAGTCTATTGGGCGTTTAATATGCTCTATAACTTCTCCCAGCCTGATGCAAGCCCAGGAGTTTACTGACTTTCCCAACATTTTAATAAAATCTTTATTTAGGAATATTTTTGTTTTGTTAGGAATATCTCTATCTCTTTAGCATTTCTTTCAGGAGGGTTTTCTAAGTGGTAAAAGGAATTGATATTATAGGGAAAAATGAGTAAATTAGCAAAACTTTGATTTTTTTTTTCTTTTGCTCCATCCTGTGAATCAGTTCTTGCAATTCCTATTTGAGACTTCAGCGTGTATTTGCTGAGCTGTGGTGTAAGTAATTCAATCTTCTATAGTCAATCTACTCTTTGTTGTCAAATTATTTAGAAGGAAAATAATTCTCTGGAACAGAATTGCACACGTGCCTCTATATAGATCACCCGACCTGGTAATTTTTGGTCAATGAGCACTAATGCCCATGATTATGTTCACCAACACTTCCTCTTATGGCTCTTGCRTTTTGCTTTCCATTGCCCATGCCTTTGCCACACTTTTCCTGGTGGCATCCACATCTCCTGCTGGGTTCCCAGCTGGATCTTGCCCTTGGGTCTTGCTCGTGGGGCCCTGGCCAGGGAGGGTGATGGCAGCTGGGCTGGCGGGGCTCGAGCGGAGCAGCCGTGCGCATGGAGCAGGCTCGGTCCCAAAGGCCGTGCCGAGCTGCAGGGCTTCTCCTGGAGCTCCCTCGCAGGGACCAGGGCCCACGTGCAGGCGCTCCTGCTTAGCATCTCCTGCCGAAGAAGGCATTTGCACCCTTTAGGACAGGAACCTACTAAAATGCAGAAATTCCTCCCCTCTGACTCTTATTAGAGTGGCAGCGCTCTTTCCTTTCCTCTCGGAAGCTGTGACATTGTTAGTCTTGGACAGAATTAAGTGCATTAAGCTAAGAAAATAATCTATTATTCAGAAATTACGCTGTTCAGCACCAAAAAAAATCATTGCTGCGAACTATAAATTTCATTTGCTTAGCTTTTTCAGATTTAACTTCAATATTATCCCATTGCATCTCAAAAACCTACTCGGGAACTTCGGAAAGCATTCAAGGAACACTATATAACTTATTCTCTTAAACTGTAAATACTGTTGACAGCTAATTACTTACTGTGTCCAGCAAATGGACCAATTTCTGTTACTGCCTGTTTAGATTAAGCAGGCCTATTTCTGAAAGTTAAATGTCTGACTATTTCAGCAAAAGTGAAGATTTTTTTTTCTCCTTTTTTCATTTAGACTGATTTGAAGGCAGTGATTGCATTAAATTGCGTTAAATTATTTTCCCCTCTTGATTTTTTTTTTCTTTAAAGGCTTAATTTTAACAAATTTTCATTTAAGACCTTCCTTGGAAAACAGACTGTAAAAATCACATCTTTCTGGTTTGTTCTTTCTTCCCTCTGTTCAGATTGGGTTTTTTAACCTCCTCCTTACTAGCGTCATTACTTATTCTCCTGCTGTCCCAGTTCTGTCCCATAACTTCCCCTTCATTTCCATTAAGAAATAAAAACATTTCATAACTTTTCCCCTGAATTCCAGTTAGAAATAAAGAAGATTTCAAACTTTTTTGTGTGTGTTATTCCCAGGAGCCTTTTACTTCCAGATTGTGCTGCTGAGTTGTTTCTTCAAAGGAATATTTTTATAATTTGGAGATTTGGTGCTAGCTACATGTAGCTTCTCCCATGCAAAAGATGTATACATCTGTCCCTTATACAGAAGTTAATGTACCGTAAATATTGTCTGAAGTTTCAACTACAGCTTCTAGAATAAAATATTATCTTAAGGAATCTCTGTGAGCATCAGGATTTTCGCTCTCTTAAATGGTCCCATCCTGTAATTTTTAGGCTTTGTATTCACAGCATACAAGTTTGAGGTCAACAAATGTAGKTTATCTCTAAAGTACTTATTAATAGATGGGAAAAGAGGTTGATTTTATATTTAACTCTTTTTTTTTTKGTTTATGTATGCCTTAGCCCTGAAGATGACCTTCAATAAAACTGTGTATTTAAATATTATTCTTTACGTAGGTGTAAAGGTAGGTACTTAAAGCCTGTACATCTGAATGTTAGTAAACTATATGCATATAGTTTAGCCAGTACTTAAAGGAATCAGATGATTCCTTTAAATAAATTTAATCAAACATTTATTATTGCTGATGTTATTATTTGCTTCTCTCAAATAATTTTCTTTCAAGTCTGTGTGTAATATTGCAAAACCCTTTTGGGTGGCAGGTGCAGTTAACCACATCACAGTAGTTGAGTTCTATATTTACAACAGGAATTTTCCTAGTTAAAATTACACTTTGCAAACAGTTTAAATTTTAAACTAATATTTTTCTTCTAATGAGCAGCTGGGAGAGGTTTTCCATCACAAAGCATATTATCCAATGCAAAATACTGGTGAAACACAGGGTTTCTGAAGCAAAGCAAGACTAAACAAAAGAAACAGCCAAACCAATGCTGCAGGTAATTCTTTAGTAATACAGTAYGAAAATAATTAAAAATATTCATCAGTTTGTTTTTAATTAATAGGCAAGTTTGTATTTTGTGTTGTACATTATCTGTGCAGGGGAATATTGTTTTAATGTCAAAATAGTGATGACACTTTTAAAAAAAAGTCATTATGAGTTTTACTGATGTCTTGTAAAAGTTCTTAAAGGGAGATAATGCAGAGAAGTGATTTTTTTTTGTGATTACTTTTTATTTATTTATTTATTTTCCTGGAATATACTATTAACTAGTCTGAGAGCATGACATCACTCTGGTGCGGTCTCAAAATAATCTTAACGTGCATGTAAAAATACTATGGAAATTTGCTCCCACTCAGCTTCTGCCTCCGCTTCTCACAGCAGAGGTTGCCAAGCTGAGGGTCAGACCCGTTTCCATCTCTGGGATCGTTTGTGGGTTCGTGACAACCATTTCATTYGCGTGGCCAGATTTGGGTCTCCCCTTGGAGATGCAGCTCCAAGCTTGGGAATTCCCATCTCGATAAAGTATCGGTAGGAAAAGCACTATATCCGTTTCCTATTTTGGGGAGGAGGAAAGGGGAAATAGGTGTATAAAATTAAATATAAAAAATAATTATATATATAATTTTTTAAAAATCTGTATGTATGTAAATCTTTTGTTAGCAGTGGTATAATCAAACTATCCTCCTTGTTAACAACAACTTGTAGCATTTTAGATTACATATATTGGGGAAAAATTATCAAGTCAACGGCAAAAATGTCCCTAACAGGACTTAATACATGTGGTCTTTTTGCACTGTATTATGGCCTGTTGGACCAATGTTTTCTTTCATGGCCTGTCTGCAACTGTCTTATCTTCAGGTGTCTCTTTTTTGATATAACCTCCATGGTAAATCAGACGTAAGTRCCTGTAATTGGCTGAGAGTTAGTAGGAGACCAAGTGGCTGCTGGAAAGAACCAGAATGACCCAAAAACTGAAGAGCGCAGGGAATTATTTTAATGAGCATAAATCTGTGCCCGTGGCTCCTGCAGACCACTGGTTAGGAAAGCTCGTAGGAACCAGCCTGCGTGCAGCACGAAAGCCTTCCCTTTCCTCCCAAACTGCAGGAGATTGCATTTATTTTCAGCTTCCTTCTGAACTGCCAGTGATCAGAGAAAGAAACAAAAAAAAAACTTCTTCATCATTTATAAAATACCACACTTTGGTTTTTTTTGGTATGGACTTCCCAGATTTTTGCCTTACTGTCCTTTGTTTCGTTTTTTGAATCAGGAAAAGTGCATATTGCAGCTGAGGCTTTAAATAATACTTGCCCCAAATTGCCTACTACTCTAGCAGCTACCAAAATGCCTGTTTTGATTAACATAATGCATAGTTTTGATTAAAAAATAACATATATTAGTTGTTTCAACTTTTAGATGCATTTATGCTGGGAGCAAGCACTTAGCTCTGCAAGAACACGTTTTTGTCAGTGATTTCACTTTAATTCCCACACGCTGGGGTTGAAATTTCGGCCCCGTTCACTTATGCTCCAAACTTACAACTTCCTTGGGAGCAGGACTTCTTTCAAAATTATTCTCCACCCAAACAAAATATCAATGCTTCCTTCAGGTTTTCGTACTTCTGATRTTGGTAACAAGAATGTAAGCATATTTGGTAATATTTCTACTGTTACCTTTAACTGGAAGGTACTTTATCATTACATGCTGGGTTTCTTGAAATAAATCTAYGTGAAAATAGGATGTTATTGGTCTACTTTAGATTTTAATAGAAATATGTATATAAAACTCCACAATATTAAAGTGTTATTTTGAAAGGTTGGGTTATTTTTAAATGCCCCGTGAAATTGGGGGGAAAAGAATAATTTGTATATTTTATTTCCCGATTTCCCATAATGTAATTAAAGAAAAAAGCAAAGTGCCTTAGCGTATTTGAAATTAAACGCACTAATGCAAGAGGATATCTAAGGTGAAAGATGTTTGTGTAATGCTAAACATAACCAAAGAAACTGTGGTTTTAGCAAAGGTACCATGCTCTATTTTATCAAGTGCCAGCAGTTGCATAATGAAAGTCTTTCAGTTAAAAAAAAACATAAGTAAAGAAAACACAAAAATGCCACCCAGCTGGTAGAGATCTTCCTAATTTTTACCTGATTGTATTTCTGAAGAAATATGGCCGGGCCCTCGTAAATTTTCAACATGAACTGCATTTTTGTTGCCAATTTCCATATCCTTTTAAAAGTGCTGAAGCGTGCATTTGCTATTTATGTTTGCAGTAGACTGAGTACACTTTTACTATTTGTGGTTTCAGAAATTGGAAACAACCAAACAGTGGTGCTATGGTCTAAAAAAATAAATTTTAAACAGCTGCGGGACAGTATTTTTAGAAGGGCAGGAGGCCTCGTGAAGACGGCCTTGTMGCTGCGCCCCGCCGGGCGGCCCCGCGAGCCGCCGCTTTTCCGAGTCGCGCCCGCGTGGCCGGCCCTGCTCCTGGCGTTGTCCCCGGTGGTTTAATTTCCCTTGACACGCTCAACCACGAACACCTCYGAACCGGGTCTTATTGATGCCCGAGTTGCTGGGAACCATTTGGCCTCTATCAGTTTTTGTGTATTGAGTTCCTCCAACTCAACTCTTCCTTATCAGTAGCGCGTGAGATGATAGTGCATGAGATAAATGTGGTTAAGTATAATCTTATTTATAGGAATTACGAAAGTGTAGTTAAGTGCAGTATAAAGCTCATGCCAGCTCACAAGTGCAGGGTCCTGATTCGGGACTCTCTTGGCATGTCAGTCCTCCCTGTCCCCTAAAAATGGTCGYGTTTAGTGAATTATTTCAGTGGTATCACAGAATCGAACATTTTACAAGTAAATTATTTGATTAAAATAGAAAACTTTTAATTTCTTTAGTGCTCTTAAAGACCATTTTCATTTTGTGTCGTTTCGATAGGCATGCTTAAATTTTCTTATACTCACCCCAATGGATTAATTAAATTGCATGATCTGTTTCCATTGTAAATATAGAAAGAGTCTAGCTGCGGATTGACCCTCTGTGCAATCTAGTTAGTGTAGGGGGCRGCTCCCATATGAAGACTGGTGACTTTGCGACTAACTCACAAAATGCATCTTGTTTCAGTAACAGGTGATCTCCCACCCAGACCTTTCAGTGTGACACAAGTAAAGATATCTTTATTTGAATAGTTTGTCTGAATGCCTGATCTTTCCATCTGGGTAATCAGTTAAGCGTTATTTGCAGCATTTTCAAAGTGCATTCAAATTTAATGGTACAAATATTTAGGAGTAATGAATGACAATAGAATTGTGTATATGATTATACGTAGTTTAAAAATATACAAATTGTTATTAGTTATCTTCTGTAGCAGTGACTGCAGTGAGATATTTCACTGTAGTAAAATATTGCAATATATATAGGTATATATTAATTTTTATATGCCTGGGTCATTTTGAAAAAGTTGAGATTAATTTAATATGACATTTAATCTCATACAATGTATGCAATTTTGCATGTGAGATGTGTTTCCTATCACAACGAGAAGAAAAGATGCATTGCAAAATTAAAAAAAAAAAGAAGTGGTAAATGCAGTATGTTCTTATGGGTTCTCATGGTCTTTCTCATGGTAAAGTTATTAGGAGATCTCCTAACATGTATCGCTAAGGAGCCCTGATAATGCTTTGTGCTGTGTGGCCTTCTTCAACCAATACTGGTAAAGGTTTCCATTTTCCACCTATGTGAAGCAGTGTGCTGCCAAAAATAATGAAGTAATGAACTTGATAATTTTCTTTTGAACTAGTTTTATCAATAAACATCCTGACTCCAGCTCAGTAAGGTATTATCAGTCTCCTCTAAAATATTAAAAAAGAGAGAGAAAAAACCCTCATTATTTCAAGAATATGTTTTCTGTTCTGGGAACATAAACAAAAACGTAGACAAATATGTGTGTATAAAAACATATAGAATATATAARTAATATATATGTGTGTGTGTGTGTATACAAAATATGTATATATGCATACAAATAGATAGTGATATGTTTATGAAAACACATTAAGAGCTTAACTGTTAAAATGAAAAGATTTGTAGCTTCATAAAGTAGAAATAATCCATGAAGACATATCGATTATTAAAATATAAAGTACGTGTTTCATATATGGAAATTAAACGAAAGACTTAAGAAAACTCTTAGTATTAGAAAACTTTCTCCACATTTTCAAGAAATTATTTTAATACAATTTTTAGATGGTGAGATATGAGAAACTAAAAGCAAGTGTTGGGGAGGCTCCTTTTAGAAAAACTGTGATTTAGATGTTGTAATCACAATTAATTTATGCTAGAATTTAATGCTCATATTCAAATAGAGAGAATACAGTCTTGAGTTCTGTAGGCCAGCAGTGAAAATTGGATCTTCAGTTAAAAATGTGTTGTTTAAAAGTGGTGATATTCCTCCAATGTGAAAAGAATGGCTATTACTTGATACGTTTAAAAAATTATTGTAACAGGATTTTTTGGTAAATTTCAATATGTCCTATTTTAGAAAATTGAATAAAAGCAAATGTACATAGAAGAACTGAAGTGACCTGTCAGCTGATATATCCTTCCAGTTCTGTTAAACTGTCTGACAAGGTCTAGCTGGTGTCACACTTTGTGAAAAGGTGTTTTTAATGTCATTGATTCCAAAGAGTTTCACAGTAACTCAGTAGAAACTCAAGTAGTGTTTACATAAAATATTTCCTCCTATCTGTCATTATAATCACCAGTCGGGTATGTGATAGGCATTTGGATTCTTGGTACTGGTAACTGCTACCTTGATATGGTTTGTTCATTTTAGATTAATGCATAGGTAATAATTATGGTTCAATGAAACTCTAAATAAATTAATTCCAGTGAAAATCATAGAAACATAGAATGCTTAAGGTTGGAAGGGACCTGTAGAGGTCATCTAGTCCAACCCCCCTGCACACGCAGGGTCCCCTAGAGCATGTGGCACAGGGTGATGTCCAGGCGGGTTTTGAAGATCTCCAGAGAAGGAGACTCCACCACCTCTCTGGGCAGCCTGTTCCAGTGCTCTGTCACCCTCACCGTTAAGAAATTCTTYCTCAAGTTCCTGTGGAACTTTTGGTGCCTCAATTTGCGTCCATTTCCTCTAGTTCTATCACTGGCCACCACTGAGAAGAGGCCAGCCCCATCCTCCTCGCTCCCTCCCTTGAGGTACTTATACACACTGATCAGGTCCCCTTTCAGCCTTCTCTTCTCCAGGCTGAACAGGCCCAGCTCTCTCAGTCTCTCCTCACAGGGCAGATGTTCCAGGCCTCTGATCATCCTTGTAGCCCTGCTCTGGACTCTCTCCAGCAGCTCCACATCMTTCTTGTACTGGAGAGCCCAGAACTGGACACAAATGAGAAGAAATTGTAACCTCTGAGTTGAAGCTCCAGCTGGGCCACCGCTTCTCTGATCCCTGAGTGAAGTTGCAAATTCTTGCTGCCATTGAAAATTGATTTTTGTCCTTTCCAGTGATGTTTAAACTGTTTTTAAATAGACAAAAGATTTCTCAAGTCCCTGTTCTCTGTCCAGAGACCTCTTGTTAATTGCTTCCTTCTTAAGAAATCTTAAATCTTGAACTGGCAAGTCTTATAAATCATAGTGATCTCAAAGTGCATCTTGTTTGGGTACATTTTCTGCAATTTACAGCATTAATTCTGTCATATTGCAAAGCAGGTAAGTTCAAAAGTGTGTTTAACAGTCTAATGCACAGTGATCTGTGAGTCACCTAACTGGAATTTCTAGGATTATTTTAAAGAGCGTTATGTTGGTCCCTACTCATGGAATATGAAGTATACTTAAAAATGAAGTTCATAAATTTCTTCTTTCCAAATTCAGAAGGGTGTTGAACACTGCATCGTAGAAGGGGTCTCAGCGTTAAGGACCTGGGTTACATTTGACCCAGGGGTGGTTTCTTCTAGAAAGCAAGCTGTTGACTTTGATGCCAAGGGCTTCCTCCTTTACCCCTGAGCTTTGACCAGTTACAATGTCTTTGTGTGGTCCATTGGCAAAGAGTTTGAGAGAAGGACCTCACCCTCGCGTAAATTAGCACATCCAGATTTCTCATTTCCACTTCCATCTTTTCATCTCCTTCTACATTTTAACCTTGCTTATGGATCTGTGTTTCAGGATCACTGTTTAATGGGGAGTTACTCTTCTGAATTTGCTTAAGGGAATACCTGCTATGATAGCAGCAAAAGTGACAGGTGGCTCAAAACACAAATTAATCTAAAACCAAATTGCGGTACGGTTTGTGATTTGATGAGGTGAGATGTGAGCATATCTTCCTCACATCTAAAATAAGTAAATAACCCAAATGAGCAAACCTCCACGCCCAAGTCTCTCCCCTCCTAGCTTTTCCCCGGGTAAGAACTGCCAAGCACAATATACAGCTGGTGTTAGTGGTGTGCCGGAGCAGSAGGCATTTACTGAGCATGGATCCTGACGCTGTCTCTGGCCTCCTGTTTCATACAGGGAAGGTCCTTTGCCTCTTCTGGCTCCCTAACTTAATTTGTAGTTCGTGCTAGTGATTATGTCTCAGATTTGAAAATTGGTAGTTCAGGGACTGAGGTCACGGTATCATGACAAGGGGCAAGGCTGTACAGAAGAACAGAATTATGATCAACTGTTAAATGTCGCATCTTTTTCTAGTTTCGAAGAGTAGGCTGTGTTTAGCTGAGTGATGAAGCTCTCAAAGATACGAGGACCCTGCCTTGAGGTCATGTTGTCTGGGCAGGAGCTGTGGTCCGAGGAGCTCTTTGGCTCAKGAGAAGGTGAGAAGCCACCAAGCATGTGACAGTCACGCAGTGCCCACTGTCCAGCATGCAAAATTCCACATGGGAGAGAAAGGAAAAGAGAGAGGGAAGGCCAAAGGAAGAATGAGTTTCAAGATTTTGCAGTTCAACCACAAAATGTCAGGCTGCAGGAGATCAGTATTAGTCACGTCTGCTTCTGCAGCTTGCTCTGTGCTGAAATGTCACCCACTTAACTCTTCAGATTATCAGGGAAATAGAAGCAGCACCAGCAAAACCTGTTGTGGGCTGTGGAATAGAAAGTTAAAACATATCTGTGAGTGCTTTGGTGTGTTCAATACTGAGCTAGCTCATCTAGGACGTTATTCACCTTCTGTGGTCGGGACTATCTGGAGATGTCCAGACTTCTCCGTTAGTTGTAGGTGGAAGTGACAGTGACCAAATTTCTCATCTGAAAATAACAATTAGATGCATAGGATTAAATGAAGAGTCAGAGTTTTACGGTCTATATGTGACAACACAACAACAACAACAAAAGAATTTTGGTTTGGAAAATCTTTGAAAAAGGAAGACTAAAATGCAAAAGAATGGAAACTACTTGTTGATGTACACATATTGAACTTGAAACTAATATTTGTCTTTTCTGCTTCTTGATTATTGTGGATTATACTTGAGTGAATATAGATAATCATGAAATAGCCCATGTGCTCAAGTCAGTTTATATAATAAAAATATTTTGCACATGAACTTTAGTGGAACAGGAAAGATGATACTATATCACATGATGATATATTGATTTTCAGGTGCTTCTGGTGGTACAGGACCATGGTKATGATACAGATGAAGTTTAAAAATCCTGAAGTAAAATAAAGTATGCATCTGAAGTAAGGGTTAACACTTTAAAGATTAGGCCAAATGAATTTTGGCCTATTTATCCCAAGAGCATTTGTAGGAAAGTCCAGGTAATTCAGAATTAAAGTTTAATTTGCAAGGAATATGAGCATGCAAARGTAAAACATCCAAATATATCTTGGTTTCAGGCAGAGGAACAGCAAATTTATCAATAAATGTCTAAAATTCAAGTTCAGGAGAAGAAGACAAAATAGCTTTTTTTTTTTATATATATAAAAACAGACAAAAACTCCTTTACATAATGTGGCTGCTAGGTGTGAATTGTCTGGATTTTTAGTAATTATTTTTTGGCATAGTTTGTGGCCTTTTAAAAATTTTTTTAATCAAGTGCAATCAAGTGCAGGCTTTTTCAGCCTGTGAATGTCCATATAAAACTGTTGAAGTATTTGTGCGTGGCAGAGCTTGTGATAAATTTGATGAGCGGTCTTCCCTTCCTGTGCTGAGTCCCCTTYTTCATCAAGATATCTCCAGATTTTTGTAAGCTCTATGAGCACACTGTCRTTTTCTTGTTGTTTTCGCACTGCTGTGTGCTACTTGTTTTTATTAAAAGGACATTGAAGCCATCTGGACTCCCCATAGGCCATGGGGTTTTCTCCTGCCTGTCCCCAAGCCCTTGATCTAGCCCTTGATCTCTGGCAACAGGTAAAGTGTCCGTGGTAACCGGGCAGCCGAGGAATCCCTTTCCTCTGCTTTGCTTTTAATGTGCTCTTGATTTTGATGTCATGCACTGGTAGAGCACTTAAGAGCCACGCTGGAGCTGGTGGTGTGCTGAGGAAGCCACGGACCCGGCCCTGGACGGTGATGGATTTAACCAGAACATTAGCAGTAATGGAAGAGGAGCCTTGCGAGTTGTTTGTGATTTTAAACCTGATTTAGTCCTTTTCGTTTTTGCAATCATGGCCTGATTCCAGACCTTTGATTGAAATAAATTAGGTGACTTAAGACATCATTGAAGATTTATGGAGATGGATTGAAGCGAAGCGGGATCTGTGGGGAGTCTTTTGCTACACAAGCTTAGACAGCTGGATCCAAGTGAGGAGCTTTTGCATGTCCAGGCTCCTCTTCAGGACTTCTTCACGCTATTCTCTGTGAGGAAGTCGTGACATCTGATGGGAGTGGAGTGTGGGCTAATATCTCATCACAGAAAACTTTCAGTTGTTTTTATTCCTCTAGGAGAAGGCATGGGAGCAGGAGGTTTCTTTGCCTTCTTCCTCCTCCTTTTTTCCTTTTTTCCTTTTTTCCTTTTTCCCTTTTTCTTTTTCCCTTTTTTCCTTTTTTTCCTTTTTTTTTTTTTTCCTTTTTTTCCTTTTTCTCCTTTTTTTCCCCTTTTTTCCTTTTCCGAATCCAATATTATCATAAGCAATTATGGAAAAGCAAATCCTTCAATCCAGGTCTATAAATTTCCACGTCCCACTCGCTGCTTCAGGCAACGAGCAGCACAGCGCGCCGGGTCCCAGGTGCCTCTGCAGGTGGCTCAGTGCCTGTAACAGCTCCCTAGCACTTGCTTTATGACTGCAGCTTTGCTTCCTACCCTGCCACTGTTTCAGCTTGTGCTGCTTCCCCTGCTTGGCAGGCGTTTGCCCTCACAGACATTACTTGCTGCAGCTATAGGAATGGCTCTGAAATAGTTGTGGTGAATGTAAAGAACAAGTGCCGGTGTATCAGACCAGCAGCAAAGCTAAGTCACCTGGCCCAGCAGGAGTGCAAATCAATCGGGGTGTCCTGACGGATTGGGAAATTTTTTTTGGAAGAATATGGGGTGTTCAGTCCAGATAAGTACTCTCAAAAATATTTTATCTTCTGATTTCTTCAGATTATGCCTCTCTTCTTGTGAAAATATGAGAAGTGCTGGAATTCTTAACTAATAATTCCTTGTGGGTGTGATGTTTTTTGGAAGATGCCCTTCAAAAACTGGATCTTGCAGGGGGAACCCCGGGGAGCTGCTCACTGCCTGCCCTGCAATCAGCAGCCCTGAACTACCGCGTTCAGATGGATCAGCACAGAGGCAAAAAGACAGGATTAGCTCACAACTGTGGGCAGTTAATTTAAGCTTTGCAAGGATTTTGCTGGTCAGATAAACTTTCAATACCGTGTGCATTACCACTTGGAGATGTGGCACGGTCACCCACTTCTGGGAATGCACCAGTTCATTTTCAGAAAGCCACCGTCCCTCTGAGGCCACGGCCGGCACTTCTAAGTATAGGTTCGCTTCGGGTAGCGACACCATTCACTGTAGAGCGTTTTTCTCTTCAAGAAACTGTCACTTTGAAGAAAAATCTGAGCAAATCTCAGTGACGCACTGTGAGGTGAGAGGGAGGGTAGGKTTAGAAGCGAGGGAATTACTGGAAATGATGTGGTGGAAAAAGCAAACAAACAGAAGCGAATCTTTAAGCTGAGAGGGTGGGGAGAGGACCTGTTTTCAAAGGTGCATCAAAAAGTCACCTTGCAGTGACACGTCAGGCCTTTCATACACCGCCTGAAAACCTCTGTCAGCTGCTAGGAGCTRYTATCATTGGATCTGKTTGCAAAAAGGTGCATTGATTATTGAGTGTATTCTGGGAGCTAAAGGGCTTTTGAGGTACGGTAGCATTTTCATCTGAAAGGGAGGTTGGATTCTGGCTTTGACTCAGCCTTTCTTGTGCCGCTCCTATGGGATCTGCTCAATCCACGGGCGTTCACACCTTGCAAGTTGGGTGTCCCTTCTCACTTTGGTGCTTTGATTCTGTTGTGTTTGTGTCATGAGAGGCAATGGTAGGAAGTTCAAGGGTAAGGACTAGCGAAGGATAAAGAAAAATTGCCYTGAAAAGGGTAAATGTCCCTGCATGGCTCTACCAGGGTAAAGAAGTRTAAGTACTTAGTAAAACCTGTGGTSCTTTATTTTGAGCTATCTACAGAGCTAAAGCGTRTATTAAGTTTGATTTATGAGCTATTCTGTCTCTTTGGCAAGTCTTATATCCTTCCTGGTAAAGAGTAGCAGTTGCTAAAGATACTTTTTAATTTTTTTTTTTAATTTTTTAATAGATTTTTTAGATACTGCTAAATGTGAGATTAAAAAGTATGATCTGTAGCCTCTTCATTCAGGCTCACAGCCAGCAATCATASAGTATTTTAGTTTAATTTTGAAATTTGCATACAGTGCAGTTTAAACTTTGGAAATTTGAGGAAACTAAACAGAGACAGAAGGTTRAAAYTGATGACTAACATATATGTCTGTCCTTRGTTTTCTACAACAATAATTGCATCCTCTTTGTGCTTAAACTGAATTAGCTATTTTATTAGTAGCTGTTTTTATCTTTTTCAAATAGTAATTCCTCTCAGTTGACTGTTAAGAAATGCTAAAATCACTCGTTCCCCAGAAGAAAAAAAAACACAAAAGGACCCAAAAAGGTCTTCATTACTGAATCTAAATTACAGGCAACAGGAAAACCCACCATAATTCACTTACATATGCAAAAAGTTTTGTTTTTACCACCTAAAATAATATTTTTACTTTCCAGTTCTGCTGTGCTTTGCAAAAACCACCAAAGTTGTTCTCATCCATTTTTACAGGAATGCTTTTTATTTTGACTTTTGTTTATAGAAATCTGATGTTAGAGTAAATTCGAAGTACATTCTTGAGCATGTACTTAGGTTTGCAGTCTTTCTTGGGTTTTATTCCTAGCTTTAAAACATTTGGTCTGTACTATAAATGTGATATTAATTAATAATGCAGGTATACTAAGCATTGAGTTTTTGCTAACCAGGTCATTCTCCCTAAGTGAAACAGAACTCAGAGCTGAGGTACTTATGGTGCCACTTTTTCTTTTCATATAATATTCATGTTAATACTGAGAAAAAAAACACATGAGCTTCAAATTAAAAGTGGATATTGAAGAGAAATAAATGCTAGGCTAGCTGATCAATATTAAGTGTAAAATGTGTTAGTTCAGACCCATTCTGAGTGTTTTTCTATCCTATGGATATTTAGAGGTTATAGATGGCAATATGTAGGACATAATATGTCAGCAGGTACACTGCATGTAAAAGATGGATCTGCCTGTGTATCTAGCTTCTGGATTCAAGCTTTATTTCCACACTCACCAAAAGGAAAAAAGATAGGGGGCTTAAGTAGCTGCATTTGATGTTCCTGCTTATGCACAACTCTGCGTGAAACGTGGTGTTCAGTTGCAGAGGGCTCTATGCTGGTGTTTGTTTTCAGCAGTAAGGCAAAATTACTTAATTTTAAAATGCAGTATTATGTCTCATAGGTCAGTGCTGCTCACTGGTGGTGTTTGTTACATGGAAATCGTAGAAATCCTATTTTGTGATTTAAGGAAGAGATTTATTTTTCTCTTTTTTTTTGGAGGCCTATACTTCATGGCATATTGATCAGCATGCAGTCCTGATGACTGTCATTGAGGAAAAACATCTCTAGTTAGGGTTCATTTGATTCTTCCGTTGCCATCCCTATATGGATTAAYCAGACTATGGATTAACCAGACCTTATAGAGATTTTCACTTTGCAAATTTATAATATACCAATTCTGTTCCTTCCTAGAGAATTCTACTTGGGGACGAGATGAATGCGTTGAGTTTATTTGTGCAGAAAGTTCAAAAGGAAATAGATTCACATGTAACTTTGCAATGCAAAAGCTGACCTGAACTGCCTGATGTGGRCGTTCTTGCTGGGTAGTGTTAAGTGTGTGTTAATTTTCTGCACACTGAGAGGATTGATGGTGAGTGTTAATGGATTGCAATTTCTCCTCTCATTTATTCCTATGTGAGTTCTCCAAATCAAGAAGAGGTGGGAGATGCAATGCTATAAAAAGGAGCAAGTGTATTAAAAGGAAGTTACAAGTAAGTCTGTTTAAGATAGTAATTTTAAATTTCATTAATTTTCTGTTGACAGAACTTTAACTGTTCCATTTTCCTTTTCAAACTATAAAAACAGTAGATTTAAAATTAAAAAAAATAAACATTTTGGACTCAACAGAACCTGCAKTCATATGTCAAAGCTATATAAAGCAAAGTGTTGCAGTCAATAGCTGAATCTAACCTTTAACAAAGCATGGGTCGTTCTCTCACTGGTAGCCCTAGATAACTGGTGAGACTCTGGAAATGTTTCTTGAATGATGAAAGCATGATTTAAACACATGTATAATGTAATGAGAAAAAGATGARGCTAGTAGAAATAAGGAAAAGTTATTTGAAAGAATAATGGATCATTTTTCAATCTTCGAGGAATAACCAAAGACCTTTTATTTAATATAAGTAACGTTGCCTTTCAGTAAYGAGATTTTATTCTTAATGAGAATTGGAAACTCAAAAGCCCACGGAGTGATACAACATCATTTTGAAGATATTAGGCAAAGATTTTGTGAAGGAGAGGATGCTCTTCTGTAGAGATGATGGCACAGAAGCCGTGATTATAGGAATATATGATTCTTCACCTTCTCTAAAAAACATAAAATGGGCCTCATCACRTAGAATGGGAACTCTCGCTAAGCAGAGACCTTATTCCTGAAAGGTTTTATATCCTGTCTGCAGGCAAAATAGGAAAATGAATGGCCCAGGAATGCCAAGAAGGAAAGATATTTGAAAAAAAATAAAAAACACGCACACAAAAAGGTTTATTGGGATTGTTATTATTAGATTATTATTTGCTATCTGAGCCAAAGCATATGATGTAAAGTAAAGCTCAACCTGCCTTTGATTTCCTGAATGCTTTTGAATCTATTTCTTTGATTGTGTAACAAAGCACAAAGGACACTTTGCTGTGCTTTATTTTTGCAAGAAAGTTAACAAAATACACTATAAATTTTTCAGTAAAATGTGTGAGGGCCAACAGGATTTGCCACTATGAAAACTACTGTTGGAAACTTCTGTTTCTAGCCTTTGAAGCAAGAATTAATAGCACATATTTYATTTTCAAAAGTTTGTCAGTAAAACCAATCAAAAGCAGATTTACGTATATGTATACATATACTTRTACCTTATAAACTGACAGAGAATATAATAAACTATAATAAATAGCATGCTGAGAAGCAGCATTTCCAAGTGCTTCTTATCTTCATTGACTGTCCAACTAAGGTGGTGAATTTTGCTTGTGCCATTTGGTTATTTAAAAGCAAAATACAGATTYGGAGGCCGTCCCTGCGGTGGGAGGTGACCTGATGGGCACTGTGCTCCCAYGGGCAGCAGGTGCCCAGTACTGGTGGCTGCAGATATGACTGGGCCACAGGAAGCCTGGGCCTTGTGCAAAGGGCACCCAGACGCGCTGCAATGGGGCAGAGATGCTGGCCTGGCCTTCTGCAACACGACCACCTAAAATATGCAAGCTTGGGTTGCTAATGTTAACAGTCAGAAATGAATTTTGGACACTATTCTTCAATGTAATGCTTTGGGTTAGCATTTTTGTGCTTTTTTACTTTTTTCCTTTATGAGTCAGAATTTCTGATTAACGGCWTTGTGTGAGATAGTTGACTCTTAATAGTCTCACATTAAATATTTATTCCGCAGTGAGTGCTATGTTATTTTACAGAATGATTCTGCCTCTTAAGCACATTCAAACAACCTTGCCTAAAACTTCGAAGCACTCAGTTTTCTGCTGGGATACAGCGATGTTATAGGGCAGCGTCTTTGATTGCTGCCTGCTCAGTTGATAGGAGTTTAACTGAAAGCTCTCTAGATAAGTTTTTTAAAATTAAAACATCTAAATGCAGTGAAGGTGAGACTTTTGCATGTCCCTAATGCTGCAAACCCCTTCATGATTGTAAAATGTTTTTGAGTATCTGTAGTGGGGTTTTCACTGAAGCTCGTGATCCCAAGTGAGCAGCAAACCAGCATGAGGGGTCTCCAGGGAATATTTGCCCAATGTGTTCTTCACTGGGGGCTTTGAGARAAAATTAATGACAATTGGAGTGTCCAAACTGAACTTCATTTGCTGTCAAACATTTGCTTGTTCCTTCACAGAGCTCTGCTGGCACTCTGGGGAATAGCTTGTCAAGGGGTTACATTGGCTATGGACATTTAGGTGGTTTATCGAATAGTTAGCCTCAGTCAACAAGGTGGGATAGTTCTTCTAATATTTTTCACACTACCAGGCATGGGAATAAAGTTCATATAATATAAATTAAGGAAAAATTTCTTGAATTTACCTTGAATTTTTGAGTTCGTGAAAAATTCTTGAATTTTCTTGAATTTTTGAAATTTCTTGAGGTTGTGGAGTCTCCTCTGGGGATTGCTTAGATGCAATCCCGTGCCACATGCTCTAGGTGACCCTGCGTGGGCAGGGGGTTGCTCTAAATGCTCTCCAAAGGTCCCTTCCAACCTTTGTGATTCTATGATTATATAAGCTTAAAATGATACAGTATGATGTGCCAAAGCTTTCTTTGCTAGGACATGTTGGTTTTTCTATTAAGCTTTTCAACTCCAGCACATGAAAGCCTTCCAGATAGTCTAACCACCCTGGATCTCTACAGAGATGCTAATGAAACAGTAGTTAAGAGATTAAAGCCTTTGGAGTACACAAGCTGGATAAAACCCAAGTCGAGATAGGAACTAAGCAGTCCCCTTGTATCCTCATCTAACCTGATTTATTTTTCCTACTAATGAAGTATGTCTGTGATATCTGAGTTTGCTGATGCACGCTGCCCTCCTTTAAAGCCTGGGAAGCTACAACAGTAATTAGAAAACTTCAATAGAGACTTTTTTTTTTTCACCTGTATTCCTTTTACTAGAGTTTACTTTTAACAATCTGCTTCATGCTACTGTCTTTAATTGTTTGTTTTCCATTATAAAAATGTTTGGACAAATTGGGCTGTGTCCTTCTCTGGAGATCTTCCAAACCCRCCTGGATGCCACCCTGTGCCCCATGCTCTGGATGTCCCTGCTGGAGCAGGGGGATTGGACTAGGTCATCTCTAGAGRTCCCTTCCAACCTCAACCATTCTGTGGTGCTGTGAAATTTAGATTCATTAAAACACATTCTTTTCTACTCATTTCTCCAGGTTGTGTGTGTCCCTGTGGCACCTAGGCCTGACCACAGCATGCTCATATATTGAAACATCTCTTTATCTCTTCATGGACTGAAGTCATAGTGCTAATCACATTGCTTAAAGCATGAGCTGCCATATTTTTGAACAAGATACAGCTTTCTAGTTGTAGAAAGTACTTTAATACATTTAGGTTTCAAACACTACGATAAATTCTCTTAAGTAGCTTGCTTAGGGGATAATGACAATGTTTAGAGTAGGTCGGACAATTTAGGAAAGAGAACTTAGATAATATAGGAAAGCTGTATTTGGAACATACAGGAAATTTGAGAAGAATTTAGTATAAATATGTATATGTCATGTAAGGAACAAYATAATAATTTTATCTACCAGAAGCTTAACCTGTAATGATTTTTATCTGAAATTATTGATAAAMGCTTTAACTGGCCATTTTAGACTTTCTCTTACTATATCCAAGATTGCAAGGAGATTTCCTGGGTCGCTCGTGTTCCAGAGTGATATTCCACATTCATTCTGTCTTTGGGTTGTCACTCCTTAATGCCGTTACGTTAATTGTAATGTAGAGAGGTGATAGACTTGCACATTCATCATACATGAACATTATTTGTTCTTACCTGCATTTTGTCAGATAGGAAAATGATAGCTGAAGACACCTAGCCAGGTTGTCCATGTGTTTTTTTATTATTATTTTCCTTTTTTTTTTTTGCTTTTTTCTCAAGCAAAATAATGCCATTTATTTAATAGTACAACAGAATTCAGAATTAAACACCCAGGATAGTGCCAGGATAGTAAAGCCTAGATGTTTCTCTTGCATGGTTTTAGCTTTAGCCTACATGGAAAACTCATTTTCATAAAACAGGAGTGAGGCAGAGTGTGCTGCTTTGAGCTCAAGTAACTCCTGTTACAAAGAAAATGACCAAATATCTGTTCTGTCACTCATGGTTACGTGATGCTTTTTCCTCCAGAGTTATCTATTAATGCTYTAGAACAAAGGGCTTTGTATTTTCAGAAATAGTTTATGATAGACTGTTTATATAGACCGCTTGTGATGATATTTCAGTAAGTAAAAGTAACATCCAGAGCCAATTTGAAATCTGAAACATGTARGAGACATAAAAGATACCACCAGTATTTTGCTGGTTATAGGCATCTGTGATTTGTTAAATATATTATTTTTCATTAGTGTACATGAAAAGATCAGTATCAGTGACATCTTCTCTATGACTTCTTGTGTATTCATCATGCATTATACAGCATTTATGTCATTCATATTGATTAAAATGGCTGTCAAAATGCATATGTTAAAAATCTGTACCAATAGTTACATCAGGTTATTTGAAATACCCTTGTACTGTTTAGTGTTTTAACATGCCTATTAGTTGTTTGCACTTTATAATTTTTTGGACAACTGTAGTTGCTCAAGGTGCAACCGTCAGAGTAATTAAATGAGATTGTTACTGTATCATTATTTTTAAAATAGTTTCAATTAGATTCAAAATAATCTTGATAATTTGGAAGCTAAACCCCATAGCCTGTGGAGCCCGGAGATCTGCTTGTACTGCTGTAAAGCAGGTCCTGCCTTCAGTCGGCCAAACGGAGCTCTGGACTCGTGTCTGTATCAACTAAATTGCTGTTAATTATTTTAGAAATGCTAATACTGGAATTGCGAGTCTTCGAATGGGAAGTTGAGTCCCACATGCACAACAGGCAGTGATCAGAAAGTGAAGCAAGGTAATACTAAAAACAGAATATACCTTCCATTTCCATTATCTTTTACACTGCAAATCTTCTTTTTACTTGAAAGTATTTAAATTAAAAATAACTTTAAATCTCATATTTGTCCTCCTTATTTTTAACACACCAATGAAAGGGCTAAGTAAGAAGAATATTCCCTCCATATTCCAGAAGCAGGATAATGTATGCCAATTTTGAATTTGAGGATCTGAAAACTATTTCTGCCACTGTCCCTGAAACCACTGTAATGATCACCATTGGAAGAGGCAGAAAAATGTTGACGCTTGTCCCAATATTTTCTGAATCAGTAAACTTAGCTACAAAATATAGTCTCTTCTTTTTTTTTTTTTTTTTTTTTTTTTTTTTTTTTTTTCTAACTTTGGTGTTTTGTGCTGGAATTTTTGAGGAGCCAAACAAATATGATTGCTGAAATCCATAACTAGGCCTCAAAGTGGCACCTGCAATTAGGAATTGTTTTTTCCTTCATGAGCTTGTTAACATCTCCCTTCACCAGCTAGATCTGTGATTTACTGCCATCACCTCAAGAGCTCATGAGTGGAATATCAGCTTTGAAGGCCACAGATAACTTGGTTAAGGAATTTGCTCCCATTCATTTCAGAAATAAAGGGAGTGAAGAGATTCGTATGTGTTTTCATACTAGTTCTGGATCCTGGATCCTCCTGGAAACTGTGTGTGTTGACAAGTTGAGGTAGAGCATCGTTTGAACCTGCATTTTTATAGTGTCTCTTGTGTTCCTGACTCATGGGGTTGTTAGCCATGGACCTGAGAACACTTGTCATCAGTAATTTATCCTTTATGCTTCCACTTTATAAATATGGGGATGATTTTAAGGATTCTCCTCCTCTTTCACTTGATGTTTTGTCCCTTCTCATCTTTATGTTCCTGCCAAAGTGCGTGTAATAAGTAGGATTTTTTGTTTCAGTACATACAGATCAGTGGTTGATCTATTTCTGTAGTTACTTGTTTTCCAAGGTCTTCACTCTTAAGTCTTTCACAACTTAGCCATAGGTCCTTACCCATGGCCTTAAACAGATAATTCTTCTCAGAGTCCAAGATCAGCCTCAGTTACATCTTAATCCAGGTTCTCTGTGTGCAGAGAAGTTGCCATCTTCTTCATGTGCACAAGATGCCTATTTTTGTCTTCCAGTGCTTTGAGATTTGAAACAACAGTATTGGGAAGCAAAAGACAGAACRGGGAAAACAGACAGAAATGATGTGGACAGGAAGATGGCAGTAATCCTGCTGGTACCCCACAAATTGGTGCTATCAAACTTTGGGAAGGTTTGAGTTGTAACATACTCCAACTGGCAACTGTGTTCAAGGGTAGGTACCGGTCTAAATCCATTAGGTGGTTTCAGTATAAGCCTCCCTGGAAAGATATTTCTGTATCACGAAACCACAGCATTTTGCAGTATTCTCCGTCTTTGACAAGTCCCTAAAAGGCCCGATGCTGAGTGTGGGAGGTTGGTCTGTTTTCTGCTAATATAAAAGTCCGCAGTTTTGGTAAAATGACCTGTTTGTTTTTATAAGCACCTAATTTCCCTACAAAACTATTTGAGCTTGCATTTCTTGGACAGCTTTTCAGTCGGGTTCTTTTAAAGCAAAACCCCAAGCCCCACATTCCCTCCCCAGGCAAACAACCGAAGAAAACCCTCAGCTTTCATTTGGTGAAATGCCTGTCAAAATCAATAGCTCCCATCTTGACGCTCTCCTCGATAATGTGGCCTTGGAGCTTCTTTCCTTGTGCAGAGCTTGAGGGAATTGCCATGATTTCTCTACAAAATCTACTGGTAGACCTAGGAAAGTGGGGAATGTGGGGAAATGCTTTTCTTTTTCTTTTCCCTTCTATTTAATAAGGTGTGATGGTCATTGACTGTAACATCTACTGTTGAACCTACAGCTGATGGCAACGCTTGTGTTCCCCTGAAATCCAAGGAAATAGTTCTCTGCAGAAGAGGAAGGCCAGTGTGAATAATGTGAAAATCTTTCTGCCTCCATAAAGTTGACTTTGCGAGCTGTGGTTTACATACACAAGCCATTCACACGCATGCAGGAAGTTTTCTTGCCTTTTGCTAACTGCAGTAGAGTCAATGAAATTAGAGAATAAGCGATTCGTTGTAAATATTTAGTGAACTGTGACTAAGCACCTTTTAATAGAAAATGTCAGTGTTTCAATTCCAGAGGCTAGACTGTTTATGAATAGTTATATTTTATAAGGCACTTTGTCATGGATCACGAGATATTTACAGCAAATCTTTTTTTAGTGAATTTTCTTTCCTTTCCTTTTTTTTTTTTTTTCTTTTTTCATTAAGAGAACTCGTGAGATTTTCCTGGACATACCAAGCAGGCCCATGATTGCACAGTATGTCACTGAGAAAAGCTATTCCTGCCTTTTGCATTTCCTTCTGCCTTATCAGCCTGGCCTTCCACCCCCAGCTATGTTACTCTGCCCATAGATAATGTCTTTAAGGGAAAAAAAGCGAAATAAAAAACATGAAATGAAATGTTAGTGCAGTTCTGAAAACATGTTTATACTCTGCTTTTCTATAAGTATCCAGAGAAAGTGCTTGGTAGTTAGGGTATACATTAAGAACAAAAAAAAATCAAGCAACTTATTATATTATTGCTATATCTTAATTTGTAAGCTTAATTTCTGGCAACTTTGTTTAAAAATGGTAGAAGAACAGTAACCAATAGATGATGATTAAGCTTCTGGAATTAAAAAAAAAAAAAAAAAAAAAAAATAAAGAAAAGGAGGAAAACCCTAGTACTTGGAAGTGATTTTTCCATCCAGCTTTGTGCAATTTTGTCTTTTACTCCATGTCAGCCATTGATGACCACATTTAGCCTACTTAAATTGTGCTTAAGCTGAGATTTAGGAAGGCCTTTGGATCCAGAGGCATGGCGGGGTGGGATTCAGGGAGACCATCCAGGCAAAATCCTAGAGCCACCAAAAGCCAACCAGGGTTTGGTTGTTTTCTAGAAGCTCCTCTGAGTTTGAAAACTGCTCTTACTTGGAGGAGGAGGAGGAGGAGGAGGAGGAGGGAGAAGCTGGGAGGCTGAGCCCTACTGCATTTCAGAGGGAAGCGAAGATCCCAGCTCATCCGTAACGCCCAGCACCTGGTTTTGTGATTCCCAAATAAGAGACAGCACTTAAAGCACATGAGCTGGGGTGTCAGCACAGATGCCAGAATTACAAAACTGGATACTTTATTTTGCAATTTTTATAATATTCAGCATGGATTCCCTTAAGGTGATGCAAAGTGTGCTTGCATGGTTAGGAACTGCCTGCTCTCATCTGTACCTTTGCAACCCCTTTGGAGTCTCTCATTTCATGGGTACTTACATAAGAATGAAAATAAAAAGAATAAAAAGAGGCTTTTCTTTGTTCAGCAAATGTTCCCCATTTAATACTTTCCCATAAAATGTTTTTTAAGTTGTCTACAATTGATTTGATGAATCTCTTTTGATTAGTCATGGGCAAGATGAAAGCAAATAAATAGAGTAGGACYGTGGAGTCTGACTGGAGAAATTCATTTGAATCACAGAAACTTTTCAATTTGTGTCAAAAAAAGAAAAAAAAGTTAAAATATCCCACATCTGGTGGGACAAAGACTTTTTTTCCACCCCCCTTTTTTTTTACATGAGTGAGTCAACGCTGAGGACAACTTTTATAGTTAATAATCTTCAGTTCTATTACAAAGCTTTTTTCTTTTCTTTCTTTTTTTTTTTTTTTTTTTTTTTTTTTTTTTTTTTTTTTTTTAAATGTATAAGCCTGGAAAAGTCAAGGCGAGTAATTTCACACGTTTTTAAAACCCATTTATAGCCTGTGCCCAGCTCTAGGYCTTGTTTGTAAGCTCAGCAAAGCGAGGACAACTTGGGCTATTTTTTTCCTTCCTGCTCTTGGGTTAGAGGAACAGGAGCTTGCTTGTTTGCTCCGTTGTCTTCCCCGATAATGAGGAACATGCCAGCAGAAGCTTTATCCCAATGACTGGGAAAACAGAGGTGCTCGGGCTGTGGCCCTTGGGTGGCTTTTTTTGTTTATTTGTTTTTCTACCTCTTACTAAGGCGGCTGTCGCGGGGATCTCCTCCCATTCACTATTGTAAGGGCCACCGCTTCTCCCACGGGCTGCTGAATATCACTCCTGTTGCCATCCCCGGTAACCACACTAATTGCTTACATGGAAAAGTAATATTAGGAAAATATTAAGAGAAGCTAAAAATACTTTAAATATCATATAGCAGCTGGAAACGGGGAGAGCCAGCACCTTCCACCAGCCAGATCTCCACGGACCACCAGCAAAGTGCTCCGGGGACCACTGCAACCGTGCAACCACATAACGTGCTTTGGAACACGTTCATCAAATATCACCTACTGCTTTTTACCTTGACCTCAGAAGACTTCCCGAGCAAATGGTAAACAATAAGCTTACCTAGGGTGCCCAAGGGACTTAGGTTCTAAATAAACCCTGTATGATGGCACACATTTTTGAGAAAGCGGAGCTTACCGTAGACCACACAAATCTCGGCCGTGAGCACCATGGCTTGTGTGTTGAGTGATGCCAAGCTGGACTTCTGAGAAGCAATGACTGTGTCTGGACATAGCAGCCCAGTCAGGATGTTTTTTTTAAAAAAAAATAATAAAAAAAATAGCCCGTTGGAGAAAACCTCAGCATTTTGTGGCTTRTCCTGATCTGTGGTGCCCAAGGTGTCGAGGGGGATGGACGAGTGCATGATGTGCAGTGCGCTCTTCCAGAAGAAAGGAAAGGAAAAGTGTCCTGCTAAYGGCAGCACAAACTGAGGCGTTAATCACTCTCCTTGAACAGCGGAGAAATGAAAAATTACATTGTGAAAAGCTACATTTCCTTTTGCCTCTATACGGTGGGATTCGGGGAATGGAAACCACAGCTTGGCTGGAGGGGAATTCGGTGTTTCTCCCCATCCAACGTTTGCTTCCTTGGTCTGGAAAGAGGGAGAGAAAGGGAATGAAGGGATGCTGAATGCCTTTCCTGCAGCATGCTCCGCTTGACATTTTCCTCATGGGAAATTGCATTTTATTTCAGAATTTTAAAAATTCTTAAATTAAGAAAAAGTTTGTCCTTGGACATCTTTTGCTGACAGTCAGAGTATGGCACCTTTACTTAATTTCTTGCAGAATTTTTCGTACAACTCTAGAATTGTGCTATAGAATTTTCACGTTTTATTCCCCAGGTAGCTAAGAAAGCAAAGCACCCATATCCCTGTTGATATTTTTCTTTCTTCATTAGCAGCAATATTGGTGATAGCACCAGATGAGCTGTATATGAAAAGTCTCTTTATGAACCTATATACTTGATTACTAATTTTGCTCCTACTTGAGCAGCCAAAAATTTGTAAATTTAAAATATTATCCAGTCCAATTATAGTTTTACAGGAAATTTTCTTCAAAAAAGCCACTTATTCTGATGTAAATGGTTATMCCTGGATATAAACTCTCATGCACATTGAGCCTGAATTCTCAGCAGAGCTCGTTTGTTTATTTTTAGTAAAAAGAGTAGAAAAATATAATCTTAAAAAGAAATTGAGCTTGAATGAATAACAAGTTATCCCTTGCATTGACCCCTTTTGAACTATGATCTGTAAAGTGAAGTGACTATTTTTTTGGTTTATGTTCTGTTGGGATATTCTGCACTGATTCTTGACCCCTCTTTTTCTCAGTTTTTTAATCTCGATTTGTAGGTTGTATGTGCTAAACTACAACTTCAAACCAATCTTTTCAATTTTTCAACGTTTTTATTATATTGTTATCAAATAACCAGTCTGTATCCAGTAATTGTGAATTTGCTTCTTTCCCTTGTAAGCTTCTTTTTTTTYTCCTCTGTGTTTTCTTTTTCCTAGCTTAGATTTCTTACCATTTATGTCTTTCATTGATGCATCTCTGAATTTGGTTTCTGCACTCCAGAATATGTTGGGGTTTTTGTTTATTCATGTTGTTGATGGATGTGTTGAGTGGCATTAGGCTTCGCTCAATGTACTCTGCTGCTGGASAGTCAATTTTTGCTAACTCCTCTTTGTGTAATCATAGAATCATAGAATCATAGAATGGCTAGGGTTGGAAGGGAC
>PTEX01000048.1:4264161-4295868 GCA_003342815.1 Eudromia elegans
CTGTCAGCTATTCCTCCCAGCTTAGTGTCATCAGCAAACTTGCTGAGGGAGCACTCCATCCCTTCATCTAGGTCGTTAATGAATAAATTGAACAGGACCGGACCAAGGACTGACCCCTGGGGGACATCACTATCCACAGGCCTCCAGCTGGACTCGGCACCGCCGATTACTACTCTAATCACTTGCACATCTCTTGAGCTAGCTCTCACTAAACTCATATTGCCCTAGGTTGCCTGCAAGAATACTTTTCTGAAATCCAGAAATTTAACATCTACTGCTTTCCACTTCTCACTGAGACACTTTTTATTAGAGGGAAAAAAGTAAATTATTATTTTGTTTCTTAAGAAGTCTAAGAGAAAGAGACATTTAAGAAAGCTGTTTCAGGTTGCCCTTTGATTAGCTCTCTGCACTCAAACTGATTATTTAATAATTTGTTTTAGTGCCCAAGGTGGCTCATTGAAGACTGTGTTTTTGTGTTCATGCCCTGTTTGAGTTCCCTAAATAGATGGAGTAAGAGCAGAAACCAGGACAACAATTTGGGCTTTCATTTGGAGATACAGGAGACTAGAGAATTGATCCATATTAGTTGTGTGGACACTATTTTTTTTTCTGTATTTTCATCCCTCATATTCTGTGTTGCAGGTATTTCTTGAGCAATGTGAGTCAGTAGTAAAGTGAGGAAAATAACTCGTGTTTCTTATGAGATTAATTGTCTAAGTGGCGATTTAGTCTTCATGCTCAGTATAACTGTGAGAGTGCATTTTGGACCAAATCAAAAACCATAGTGTAATTAATAGACACGGATGTGGTCCTCTTCCAAAGTCCTTGCTTTTGTTTTTGTAGCAAGTAGATTAAGCCTACGATGACTGTAAAACATCAATATTTTATAAAACTCTTCTTTTCTTGTTCCAAAAATTCTGCCAAATTGTACTTAAATGAAGTCTTCTAAGGAAAAAGCCTGTAAGAGTTCCTTACTATAAATACATTTTTGTGATTTTAAGAAGAATGAGGTATTTATAATGGATTGAACCAGAGCTTCTCTGCTCTGTGTTATCTTTATAATGTTTGCCATAAAGTGCTTCCAGGCGACATCTTGACTTCTGTAATTTTTTTCTTCCTTCTCGTTGGTGCCTGGAACAGATTATTGTGGGTTATAACATTTTAAAACATTTAAGTAATCCATTTGAAAGCAGGAAAAGGAGCACACCGTTGATATGAAATTGCACTGACCTTCCAGAAGAGATTTTATCACTGAACTTCTAGTTTCTTACTCTAGGGAGAATGCGGCATAGTTTGATTTCTGAAATAAACTATGTCTTAAAGCTTTGTCTTTGTAAAGGAAAGTGATGTATCTTATGRCAGAATTTTATCTTCAAGAGTGAGAGCCTTAGTGCAGTCTGAAGTTAAAGCTCAGTTAAAACCAACTATTCAAGGCAATTATTCTGTGTTTTAATGGATTTGTGCCTGCCCTTTTTAGGTGKTTTTTTTTKTTGTTGTTTTTGTTTTTTTTACTGTGCCTAGCAGGGGAAATGATGTTGATTTTTCACTTGTACATTCAGGACAGAATAGGACAGGACAGAATAACTGGTGTAACATCTCAGGGTGGACTTTTTGGCTGAGAGGTTGTGTTACTTCATGAGTTGTAKATAGCATGAACTGTTGTGCTCCTATCTTGACAGCAATAATTTAAAACATGGGTTTCCAAACTGATCTGTGGACTGCTGATGASTCGAAAGACCAAATGATGTGTTTTATAGCTGATCAGTGGACTTTTGTTAATATAAATAATGCATATTTAAAAAAAAAAGGAAGATTACACATATTCAGTCTTACTGCATCTGTAAGAAATTTTGAGATTAGTAACRCGCCATTAGTCCCAAATCGTTCCCTCTTTGTGAGACAGAGCACGTTACTCAGCACCTCTCTATTCCTTCTCGTTATTAAAATGAGTTACTCCAGTGTCAATATGCCGCTAGCTCTGCAAAGAGGAATAAACAAAAATACAGGCTCTCTGTATGCTTTGGCARGCTTTTCAAAGCTATTTTGTTTTGCTATTAAAATCGAGACTTAAAAGAAGTSTAATTTGGAACCGCTGCTTTGTCAGTCAAGCACTTGTCACCCGTCACCAAGGGCGTAGGGACATTTCAGTGTTTGACCTGTCCCAGCTAACCTGGGACACTGTTGTTGCCCTTCTCTGGCAACTGGTGTCAGCAAAGGGAGTGAATTAAGAAGAGAGATGTTATAAAAYGTGCTAACACCTGATAAGGCAGCGTGCCATTTGACAGGCAGGTGTAATTATTCCCATTTAAAACCTCCAAGACCCCATCCGTACGGTTAAGAAATTATTTTTTAGAGMAAAGGACAAGACAAAATGGTCTTAGCATTTTGGAGAATACAAAAGGACTAATACTCGTCCTCCAAAAATTAGCATAAGGCATTCGTCCTCATCGAGTTMCTTGTGGAATAGTTTAAATTGTCTCGTGGTTTTAATCTAGATGGAAAATAACGAGGGATTTCCACATTTGGTTAACACTTACAATGTATATGTACAGAGGAATTATGTTTTGACTTCCTGCTCCCCTCATCATTTTTTCACCCTATCCTCCCGAGAGCAGCCTGAACACGCATCTCTTTTGGCCTGGTTCAACTCCATTTGTGTTCGGGTGTATTGTTGAGATGAACTTTTCTTCCTCGAGCAGAAACGACTGATCGTAGTCCAGTCTGCCGGGTCCAGAAAGGCAGTTGTCTCATTTATTTCCTGAAGAAAAAACTGAACGCCTTTGTGACTGAGCAAATGGAATGGATTATGTTATACAACTGGAGTAAATTATATCTTCTTCCTTTGGCAGCCATAAGGATTTGTGCAATTAATTTATGTTTAAAACTCTTAACTGTTGCCGTTTGGTGCATGCTGATTAATATACAATGGTACTGAAAAGGGTCCTTGCCACAGCTTTGTGTTGGGATAAATCCGTTGATTTTCAGCACTTATAAAGTACTTACAATAGTAAAAGGAGGGAAAAAAGACAATAAACCCAAGCAAAGCAGGGTGAAGTGAATTGTTTTCCTGAATAAGCAGGACTTTTAGAAGCACCTATTTGGCATATCCATCCAAATGCTGGTGTTACGTGTTTTATAAAAACACATTCCCAGTTCATAAGTGACATGAACTTGTTGTCTTTACCACAGTGCACAAAGAGTGACCCAACTGCGCTCAGTGGAAGCGTATGTAAAAGGGTTGTGCTGATTATTTCAGTAAAACTTTTTTCTTTTTGAAAATGGGTTTTAAAGGATGTTTGCACATTCGCTGCTGACAGAGATGTGCCTATACCTGGTTTGTTGGGAGTAGATCTGTATATGCAGATGTCATAGCAATTGGGTAGTTTTTATGTACTGATAATTCATAAAGTTCATCAACCATGGAGAAAACACTATAATATTTTTTAAAACAGTGCAACGTTTATTCAAATATATAGTTTTCAGTGTTTCCAGCAGAGAAGTTGATTCCAGGACAATTGCAGAGGGTTTTAGCTCTTTCCAGATGTATTTAAACAAGCTAATAGGATGCTTTCACATCATAAATAAGTAGATAATAATTAATTTTAATAACTTCCTATTACTGTTCTTGACTATGTCAAAGTAGGAAAGTGGAAGTTTGCTGTTATTCACACCATCAGAGTAGTGAGATACATTATCTCTGATTCCTGACAGTATTAGATAAGAAAATATGACTGAACTCATAGTCTGTTGTCTAACCCAAGAATGGGCTTAAGGAAGGAGAACTCTTGATCTCTCTTGAGGGATTAGAGAAGGTCTTGGTGATGCTTTCATGCATTCTAGTGATATAGGAAGACCCAGGGGATGGCAGACAAAATAGAGAGAAAAAAAAAAGACTTTTGAGGCTTTTTGAGGCAAAAGGCATCTCCATGTGATCTTTTCTCCATGACATCTCTTGCAAGGACAGATTTGCTCCCACAACACATCAGAAGGAAATTTAAACTTTCCCTTCCCCCAGTCATCCTAAGAACCAGGTCTAAACTTCCTTTTTTAATGTTTATATTTAGAATCAGCCCCATATGGCACCAAAGCAGGTTACTCCAAAATACTTTATTGCTGATTTTCTAAAGTTTATTTTCATTTGTTTGTAGTAATTTGCAATCTCCTTCTTTATGGCATTAGAATTGCTGGAAGTTTTCTGGGTGTTCTTGTGCTCGGTGCCAAAAATCAGAATTTCTCTGTCACAAGCTGACACTCAACTCTCTCTGATATATATATTAGGAGGACGCTCACTTGTAGTATGAAAATGTCTAAGCTCTGTGAATGAAGACGCTGTGCATTCCAGAGGCATCCCTGCCAAACAGCTGTCAGAGAGGAGATTTGTGGTGTATTATTGCAGTACTGAGGAGAAGTGAGGCCAGATATTATCCAGCCCAAATACATCTTGTAATTGTTTCTTCTTCTGTGATTTTTGGGGGGATCCTTACCTGTTTTTTCAATTCACAACAGTGAATTAGGTGCTTGGCTGCTTGGTTAATAAATGCAGGATGGGAACCAGCTTGCTGATCCACACAACTGAATTTAGATGTTCACAGCATAGTTGTCTAAAGCAAGTTGAGTGTCCAGCTTTCCAATATGCGTCAGCATAAGCTGAATCATCTTCCAGCCTCCTTTGATTTTCTCTGTTCAGCTACTGATGTTCTCTCCTTAATATATTTGCGTGTATTTGTATTTCTCCACGTGCTGGTGATGCCGACCTAGAGACACCTCTACTGACTCTGCTGCCCCTTCACTGCTGCTGTGTCCTGGGTTAGGGACTGCCAAGTCTGGTAGCACGAGAGAGGTGATGCAGCCGCAGCTGCACGTCCTGAGGTCCTCCCGATACCCAGGCTGAGCGTGTTCTCCCAGTAGGAGCACACAGAGACTTGAGTACCCAGTCAAATCCATCTGTGCATGTGGAAGACCGAGAYGGGGTCTAATCGATGTGTATAAAACACTGGAGGGGATGTAASGAAGAGGGGGCCAAAGTCTTCTTGGTGGTGGCCAGTGACAGGACAAAGACAGACACAGGGCCGTATCTTATCCCTCATATTTCTTTAGCTGGTCTTTTAACACTTGCTTGTTACAGAATCCATGTTATGGCTCAGTCTGCTAYGCCAAATACTATTTTGGTTTTCTCAGATATTTTTTTCCTATTSTCTCTTCTTCTCTCACCTTTTCTCTTTAAGAGGAAAACAGTCTTTGTGTTGGATAGATGGATGCAGACCGCTCTTGCAGCAGATGAAAACTAAATATTAAGTGCAAAAAATTCATAGGGGATTCTTGGAGATGAATAGAGATGAGTCAGGCCAGYAGGCAATGACAAATAAATACCACTGCACTGCAGGAAAGAAGAGCCCTCATGTGGGATCTTCAGGTGCATAAAAAACCTCAATTGTGGTGGGACCATATGGTGGGTGCTGCATATCCTCTCTTGTAGTGACAGAAAAGGAGAATTGTTAAAGATTTCTAGGGGGGAAAAAAAGGTACAAGTCCCACCAGACTACCTCACTGCTTTTATTTTTTTATTATTATTTTTTTTTCTAAGCTAAATTCATCAAATTTATTCAAGGTGGTAAATTCCATGAGTTGGGGCAGCTTTGTTATGGTATGAACTCAGTAGAAGCCCTGGTAAGGGAAACTATTTATTTGAGCGTAATGTGCTCCCAGCCACCCTGGTTAGACTTCCTTTCTGGCCAGGATAACTTTTTCAAGCCGTGGAGGGTGGGAGATCAGCAGTTTTCTGTCTGCTCCCCTGGTGGTCTGGCCACCTGGAGAGCTCTTGCATCAAGGCTTTTCRAGACAAGGCGCTGCTGTGCTTGGCCCCCAGACCTACTGCAGGCTTTCAAAACCCCAAGAAACGTAACAAAGAAAAAGGCTTCATCTAGTTTTGTAGCTACCCATGATTTTCTTTTTCGAGGTTCTCCTGATGTAGGTCTCCAGACCATGAGTCGCTCTAGTATTGCTCTATATGCTCTAGCATGTGCTACACGTAGATGTATATCAGTGTGTTTACGTGTGTGTGTTTGCGTGTGTGCATGGACGTGGAGGCTGGACACTTGTCCCTTTTGGCACACTTGGAAACATCATTACAGGAATTTAGACAAATTAGAAGTAGAAGCTAAAAGTACCAATGAAAGAGAGGGGCTGTTGTCTTTCTCCTCACCCAGGAAGGTCCTGGTAAGTTGATCTCCCCCTTGTAAAAACTATTTGGTTAAACAGACCAACCTTTGAAGTTTGATCATGTAGGCAAACTTTGTTAGTGCACGAGCTGCATAATGGTGAGATGCACAGAGATGTGTTTGACAAGTGTCTTATCAGGGCTGCTTTCTGTATCGTATTACTATTTTGATACACCATCAAGGTAGCATTTTGGTGTATTTCTTCCTCAATATTCACCTGCAGAGCAGCAACACTTTTCTATTTTCAGCAGCATTTTTATGTTTTGTGGGAAGATGTTTCCTTCTAGCAAGTTGAAGATTCTTTTACGGACTTGTTAACCAACCATTAAAAGCAGAACCTACATGAAATGAAATCCATAAGTTATATTAAGTCATTAAGTTCTATTTCAGCTCCCATACGCAAAGGCACCAATTTTTTGTTTGTTTGTTTTTTAGGGTTTACTTTTGGTTCTTAACCTAACTCATATTCTGCAACCTGGCAAAAATTGGAGTCCCCAGCTTTTAATGCTTGCTCTGCAATGAAGCACTCCCTGTGCTGCGTATGGAGCTCTGGCAGTTGCATGGGAGAGGGATCTGTAAATGCCAGGGAAGGAAGGTATCCCAATGGAGAGCCAGCCCTGTGCTTCAAAAATAGGGTTTTATCCTTGCACTTTGCTTTCAAAAAGAAAAAAAAAAAAGAAAAAAAAAATCACTTTCATTTATATATGTGAAATCCTTGCTAATAAAACTGTACAAAAGGGATTTACTTTCGAGTTCCTAATCCAGGTGTTCGCTACTCTCTTGCAAGTTTGTTTGGTTTTGCTGTTAAATCTTATCCATAAACAAACAGGATTTTTAAATAATAGAGTGTCAGTAAGTATAAATGAGCAGGATAATATGGCTGTGAAGGCCGAATTCTGTTTGTTTTTATATGTGTTGTGTGGTTAGAGAAAAGGTAAATTATTTGTAAATTCTCTGTCCATTTACATATGTGGTCTCCTTAAATAAGTTTATTTATTTATTTGTTTTGTACTCTTACTGGTCTCAAGCTAAAATTTGATATCATGACAATTTCAAAGGGTAGAATGCTGGATATAATTTCAGGTTTAGAACAGTAACCACCACCACCACCCCGCCACACTCTTTCATTCCTGARATTCCATAGTAAAAGAGTAAGGTTTTGATACGTAAAATATTGCATTGTTTTACAGATTGGTAAGTGTGTAAATAGTCAAAATCAACATTACTCAATTTATAGCTTTCTTGCTTAATATGCCATACAGGTGAAGAATTAACAAATTATTTCCATGTCATGTGTAGCATGAAGAAATGCAAGGAACGTTTTTGGAGAAAAGTGAGAGAGGTCATTGAGATAGGCTTCCAACCAAGAAGCGTAACTGGTGTCCTTGAGTATCTGATTGCTGCTATGTTGGACCACATTGGAAAAAGTTGGGCTTTGGAAGTACAGAACAGATAGTGGTCAGCTAAGGCAGGTACCCTTTTTTTGAGTTTAGTTACCCAAATACAGGTATTTACAGTCATTTTGGGCACGCAAGGTCCTTCGTCTGCCTCTGTGGAAGAATTCCRGCTACCAACAGGGAATATCTGTCAGTCCCACCTGGATGCCTTGGACATTTCAGCCTCTGATGTTTTATGAGCACTGTCATCTCTTTATGACCATCAATCAGTTCAATCTTACAATGTAGCCATTAGACACATCTCTGATATAATATCATGTGTAAATTTGTTTTCTTTAATTCGTACCAGTTCCTTGTATATCTTATCACCATGTACATTTAGATTTGAGATAAAAGCTCTTGGTGTTTTACCTTTTAACCTAATTATTTGGTAATTTTACATTGAAAGTGGGCTTCAAATGCAGAATTTCTCCTGATGGTGCAGGTGCTTTGCCTGCTCTGTTTTAAAATGTACCTGCAAACTGAGTTTTCCTCTCTCTTCCTTCAATCTTCAAGTTTTCTCAYTGTGTATTTTAGTATACATCTTTTTTTTTCTCTTTAATAATATTACTTTGATTTATATTCCATGCACTACACTGTGATCCATTCCATGTGGTCTACAGGTGTATAAAACTTGCAATTTTTATTCTCAATTTTTTTTTTAATATTGCATGAGACCACCTACTTTGTTACTTTTAAAATCATTTTCATAACCGTATAATAAACCCTTTTCTTTCAGGTTTTCCTTGGGAGATGCTCGCAGGCCACTGCATGAAACTGCAATATTGGTGGAAGACATTGTCCACACTCAGCTGATAAATTTGGTAAGAATACACCTGGCAAAATAGCCTTTGCACCAAAGCTCCTTGAAATATCATGGAATTTTCCTGACCAGGTTTTCTTGATCCAGTAATTCCTGGTCAGCCTATTTTTAAAAGCGATGAGATATGATAAACTGAGGATGACATTCTGCCTTGATAATTTCAAGAAGCCACTATTAGGCTTGCAAGGGGGTATTCACTTTCCTGGTAGCTCTATTTATGTGTTGTCTGTGGGATAATGCTGACATAATTCTTTGCAAAAAGCTTTGCAAAAAGCTTTTTTTTTTTAAAAAAACCTCTGCATAATCACCTGAAACTTTATTGGTGATTTTTAAAAAATATTTTAATATTTAATTAATATTTTTAATTTTTAAATTTTAATATATATGTTTATGTATGATATATTAATATATGCTTACTTTTTATTTTCTAATATTTTTAATATTCAATGTTTTCATTTTGTGTCAAGAACAACGCAGAAACAGTGAATAATTTTATATACTGACAGCCAGTGGAAGCGAATATAGTTAGCTCGAAATTACTGAAAAAGTTAGKAAAACAATTAGACTGTTTTAAATCTTGTCCATCAAAAATTCTTCCAAAATGTGGACTCCTCCATAATTTTCAATTCAAATTCAGCACTATCTACTAAGAACAACAGAAGGATTTTACACTGCAGAATTTWCCATGGCAGGAACCTGAAGGTGAATTCTAGAGAGGCTTTTTGCTCCCTAGGACAGCAATATCCTAGTCCCCTCTAGTTTGGGGAGCATCACAGCTCCCACTTGCCTTTCCCATCGCCACTATGTGGAGCAGGTTCCGTGTTTGCCCTTTCCCATTGGGCTCAGCTCATCTCTGGGGGGCGTGTCTGGAGGCAACACAACCTGCAACCTCAATTATTAAATTATATAATTTAGTGATTTCCTCCCCAAATTTATCTTCCCTTTGTCRTTTGCAAAGCAAACACTTTGTTACACCAACAAAATCATTTTTAGGCATGAAGTGACGCTAGCACGCTGTGTGCATTCTTCCTACAAAACATTTGCAAAATGAGCTCCTACTTGTTGATTAAGTCCAGATTTGAGCTTCCGAATTCAAAAACTATGTTGCCAGCCTAATTGCCATTGATTGGTTGATTTTTGATATCTCGGAAGTTTGTAGTTCCAGCTTCCAATTTTCAAAGCTGATCTGAACCTTGCTAAATCAAGGACCATTTTGAACAGATTTATGTGGTCGCTACCTCAGACCTCCAAGTACATCATGAAGTCAGGCTGCTATAGTAGATGCCTGCATTAACAGGTCAAATGCTTGAAAAGCATCACCACTTGTGAAAGGATTTTGTGTGTTTGGAACAATATGTTACAGGTTGCTCATTTTGCTAAATATGTTTACAAATGGGGAGAAGGAAGTGAGTATCTCCAGAGGGTGACTCATATCAACCTAAAATTAGTTTGTGAGTTAGGGGAGATGAATCACCTCCTGAGGAATTTATTTCCTCAGCTGGATAATAAAGGGCTCCTTTGGTGGCTTGCTGAGATACGGAAGTCTAAAAGTCAGATACAAAAGTTAGGAGAGGTGAATTCCATCTTTACAGTGTAAGTTAATTGTATCAGAATGCCAAGATCACTTTGAAAAACAATGGCATCTCTTAATTATAATAAGTGTTTCAGCATTTGCATAACAAGCAATAAAAAAAAAATAAGTCTGTACATTTTTAATTCAAAAAATAATGTGAAGGATGAAATGAAAGTATGTTGTATTTTGAAATCAAGTTCACTGCTGACTGATGGTATGTGCGTTGAGAAATGAAATGATCTGTATGTATTTTTAGATGTCTTAATATTCACTTTTCAACTGTATTTATTTATGCATACTAGGACAAGTGGTCAAAGTCAGGACTATACTGCTGTGTAGGGTTAGGCACACGTAGATGTGCTTGTTCCAGAGGAAATGGTGCCTACACAAAAATGTTCAACGGGGAATGCCCAAAGATGTTAATAAGCAGTGCACAAGTCTTTAAATTACTCACCGTTCCAACAAAGCCTGTTTTAGTTCTTTCTTTCATCAAATCCAATACAATGTGCATCGTGTGGTAAGAATGTTCTGTGTACAGCCCATCAACCTTCTATTTTCAGGTACCCGTTTTAGCTCTGTAATTATATCAGCCGCTTCTCTGCAAATTTCCACTGCCAAGAGTGAGGTTGAAAAGTTATAATTCATGTTTTCTTTATGCTGATTGCCTTCAGTGTGGCCCTCTCTAGTTTTGGTGAAGCTGGGGAAGCAAATTTCTGAAATTCTTAAGAAATAAATTGTTCTTTAAGTAAGTATAAATATGAACCTTATTGTATATGCACAAGTGAACCCAGAAGACTGTGAACAGAAGCTCTATGTGAAGCTTGTTTAGGGCCACGTGTTTCTTTTCTTTTACTTGAAGACCTCGAAGATGACCTGCTAAGACCTTGATTCCTTCTCCTTGGCCTCCACTGACTTGGAGCTTGGCCCCTCTTCATGATCAGGTCCATGCAGCAGGTGCGGGGAGCAAGTCACATTGAGGGGGAGGGTAGTGCAGAGCTCCAACCTTTAAAATGTACGTGTATGTTTTGCCTCTATTATATTTCTAGTTACATTTTAGTGGTAAGAAAGAATTGATCTAGGAAGGAGAATAGAGATAGAAAGGGAGAACTGGAAAGCAAGGCTGGTGCTGTTAACTTGCCTGGATTAGCTGCAAATAGGCTCACTCTTTGCAGGGCTCTTCAGTCACTATTTTTGTACTGGCTTAAGCTTTTTTTCAAGGATCATTGTCTTTCCTATGGATTATACATATGCAAGTGTGATATGTTTGTGCCTGTCAGTGAGATCTTCTCTTGCAGAGCAGCATGACCACTTTGCATATAAGGACTTTTTTTTTTTCTGTTGTATTATTATTATTGGAAATTAATGGACTCTTACACATATATTAAATTCACTCTCAAACAAAGCACAGGATGCAACTTAAAATGAATAATCTGTACTGAAGTATGTAGGTTTCTTTTAAACCATTAGGACACTTGCAATGAGACACAGTGATTCAGTTGTACTTCAGATCATTAATAACTCTTCGATAGGTCTGTCCTATTCACTTCCAGTGTGAAGTAAATGGTTTTTATAATATGGGCTTAAATAAACATAAACATTGGGTAGTCACTAGAAAAACTAGACTAGAAAAAGGAAAAGTAAAAATACAGAGGATAGTAAAAGGATAGATTTACTGGTAGGAAAAGTTAAATACTTTATAATGATATATGTGAATTTTATGTTTTCAAAATGCCAGGCCTTTTCTGAATGAACCTGATGGGCTTTTGTTGCTTCACAGCTTTATTCCTTCAATTGCTAGCATTTTATTTTGAGAAAAAGTTACAAAAGTTAGAGGGAAGAAACCCTTTATGCACATATGCAGAAAAAAAATAGTGAGAATTTACATGGAAAGGATACAACTTTTCTTAGGTCTTTATATCTTACTACAGCATTAAAAAAAAAATCAGATTTTTCATTCACAAACTGCCTTTGTGATTTCAGTGCATATGACCTCAGTGCGGTGCTTGAGTCGCAGTTTCCAATTTGTCTATTGCGTTTTCAAACTGTTGGCCTTGTAACCTTATACACTTAAATTGTGGAATTGCTGGCATTCCTTTTTAGGAAAAAAGAAAACCTTGAAACCAGCACGTTCGTTAGTAGAAATTGCCCAGTGGTATAAACAAACAGTGTGAAGCCCTGTTCACTCTTGATCACAAAGTTATATGCAAGTGTCACTTATGCCACCCACCCCAGTAAGAGGAAAAGTCCTTGTTTTATGAGTCTGTTTTAAAACAGTAATAAAGTTTCCTGTGCAGGACATTAATTAAAGGGGTTATCAAAATAAGACAAACTAATATCRTTTGTGATTGTGCAAAATAAAGGAAGTTGAGGGTACCAGAGGGACCTCATGAATCACAGGATGGAAACAATCTTCTGGCTAACTAAACATTCAGACTTTGTACTGAGTCGCAGAGTATATATACAGCTCGGCAAGCCGGAACACGCTCTGTGTTTACATGAATGGGAGAGGGGAGTTCACAAAAACCATCTGGGAAAAATCCTCAGACTATAGGATCCGTTCCTACCAGAGAGTAACTTAACCCAGCAAACCCATGGCACACCTGCCCTGGAAGAAAGCGGCCTGGAAAGTAAGTCTGAAGCCAAAAACTCTGTGAGGATGAGCAAGGAGTGATGAAAAAGCAGCCAAAGGACTTTAAGTCTAGGTAGCAGTCGCTAATTGTAAGGTGTGCACACATCCCTGGGATGTGCTTGTCGTTTAGGTTATGTTCCTGTATCKATAGGAGGAAGTTTAGGGGTTTTTCCCTCTCTTTTCTTCTGGAATTGGCACCTTTAACAAATTGTTCTGGTTGCTATCCTCAAAATATTTTTTTGTTTTTATTTTTATTTTTCCACAAAAGCAGCCTAATAAAATAAGCTTCCCATGCCCCAAATGCAGGTTGTGAGTCTTGCATTTCAATTCTTACAATCATAGGAGTTTCTGCTGCTTAGTTTCTTCATTGAGATTTCTCATTTTCTTTTCCAATACTTCATCACTGGCAAGCATTTGAGTTCAGATTACTCGTGCAAATGGACAGCATTTCCTCTTTAATACATTAGTGCATCATAAAAAGTCTCTTAAGAAGTCATTTTATGGAATATTAAAATTGATGAACTCTTGTCTGACTTTTTATGAAGACTTGCCTTTTTCATCTTTAATGAATTTGAAAAATGGTGTCTTGAGTTTTCTACTGTTATATTGACTGTTACCATTTTACCTCATTCAGATGTATTTATTCTAAAGCACAGTTAATGGCAATATTCTAGTTACTTTTCCTCCCAAAAGGATAGATATGCTATACTTTGGTTTTTCAAATTCAGCCAAGCAAAATGGAAGAGGACAAATTTACAGATTCTAATATCAAGAGAGTCTCKGCAAGTTCAAAAGATTATACATATGTATTTAGTTTAATTTTGTCTAATCCCACACCGTTTTTCTTTTCTTATTATTGTAGCAAGAGCTACTTMGAATCAGAGGCCTGGTAAGCATGTTTTGGGACAGCTATGCTCTTTTTACCCAGCAATCAAATGCAGTATTTGTAGTACTCCAAGAATCCCCCCCTGTGATTCCTGGGCCACTTCATTCAGTGCACATGGTGCTCTGGTCACGCAGCTGTGTGTTGTATGGTATTCCTGCGTTAGTTATTTCTGAAGATCAGGCATGAATTATAAATTAGGAAATGGATTTCAGGAGGGAAAATGTAAGGTTTCTTTTGAATTCTGATGTGTTGTGTGCAGAGCATATGTAAAGGCAACTGAGGTCAAAACATAACGCCTCCTCATTTCACYGGGAGACTGAGAAAATAAATTATCATTTGGGAAGTACTTAGATACTTAGTTAATAGGAAGAACCCTATAGGGAAAACACAAAACAGAAGGAAATGGATAATTATGTCCATGTAATCATAGCCACATGCTTGATAGAGARGAAAATAAATAAATAAATAAATAAGCTCTTGACTGGATTGAATAGAAAAGCAATGGTGTCAATATTTAAAATTTGTCTCCTGATATATGTAAACTGTAAGGACTGGGAGTATTGCAGGCAGCCATAATCTTGCTGTTTCCTGATTTTCTGTATCAATCTTTRGGCCTTCTGTATCATTCACATACCTGTGTGTGTATTGTGCATGGATGTACCTATATAGGCATGTCTATGTTTTCCGCTCTTAATGCAGTGGATCCCTGTTTTGGCTCTTCAGCAAAAGGAATTGAATRCATGTGATATTTCACTCATGGGATCGTTGAAATTAATTGCATTGCTTAGTATAGATATCTAGATCTATCCAGCTGATTAGCCCTTTGGGAAAAAAAATAAGAAAGTTAAGGTGTACAAGGTAATCATTGGATTGATATGACACAACCTGGTGTACTCAAAATGTCTCAAATTATTGAGCTTTTTCTGCATTGCAATGAAAGAGCAATGCTTCTGTCTGTAAAAAATGCTTACATCTCAAGCTTTGAAAGTCTAAAGAAAAAACATGAAATTAAGGGTTTCTGCTTTTTTTTTTACTTAGTTGTTTAAGGCAGATTATAAATATATGAGCATGTGTGTAAATTATACACTTGTGCAYAGCAATCCATCTCACCTAATCTTCTCATTCTGGCAATAAGTAGTCAATGGAACACTCTAAATGCAAAGAACCCCAAATTTATCAACAGCATGCAACATATGGGTATTTTATTTGAGAGACAGACCTCAGGGCAGTTATCAAGAGCATCTCTGTAGTCTTTGAAATCAGCTCCAAACTGAGCTGATAAGCAATATATAAGCAATATTCATCTCCTGAGAAAGCAGTTAATTAACATTAAAGTGTCCATTGAAAATATGGACTTCTGAAGTGAGGTGAGATGCGTCTCACCTCCCCACGGCTGTGTTTTTGAAAATTTTGCTATTTTTTTGGTTCTGTCAAACAGAACCTTAATCTTCAAATTGCAAGTGACACAAACTAATTCATGGGTATCTGTGGCAAAAGAAGTCATGTTAAATTCTGCACGGTCTTTAAGTGTAACTTATAAACCTTAAAGGTCATCTCAGAGTGTTTAACAGAGTAAATTCACTGTAGTTTTTAAATCACCTTATCTGATTTCAAGCAAACCTGATAGTTTCAGAATAGCTTTTTCTAGGAAGATTGGCTTGTTAACAGTATTATGCAGTTACAAGGAAATGTGGTCACAGCTGGTTCTGGTTTCTTAGCTAATCCACCTGATTGGAAACAACAGGTTTTTGATGGTTTTCCATTTCTTACACTGACACCTAGTGTTCAATGTTCTTGAATTTTTCTAATACTGAACTTTGTTGTTAATAGATAGCTGCCAATACTGAAATTTTACACCTTTGTCAAAGTAAGTCTCCCATTCTTGCTCTTTTTCAAAAGGAAATGAGAGTTGTAGGCCAAGGTCTTATCAGGATTTAGAAAAAAAATCTGATTTGSAGACACAAATAGTACAATACTACGATTGGAAAGCATAGCAAAAGCTATTTTACATCTTAGAAGTACTGTAAAATTTGTTATTATAATAGTTAAATAGTTTAGTTTTGGCAATACAACTCTTTTTTTGTCTATAAATACCACTGATCAACCAGAGCTGTGATAACAACAGAAATGCTCAGATCAGTATCTATTTCATTGTGGAGAAGATCTATTATTTTAATTTCTGTGTTCTTCTCTTTTCAAGCCACAATTTTGACCCGAGAGGATCGCTGATGGCAGCACAGCCCTTACGTGAACAGAAAATAACTCATACTCAAAAGCGAGCACAATCTTTTCTATCTATCTCGGACTTGCAAATAAATGCAACAATCAAAGTATGAATTGCAGCCAGTTTCTGATACTGATGACAACAGAAAGAAAAAAACTTACACTTTAGCTCTCATACTTGTGATTTTCTTGTATGTTAATTGAAAATCTTTTCAACTCKATGTTCAGCGTATCATGCATTTTGTATAGTTCTGCCTAAAATATCAGTGAGTTTTTGTGTTTTGTCAATGAGTTCTATAGAAAGGTGGAAAATATGCATGCATAGAAAATGCTTTTGATATTTATTAATGCATATCCTTGATGGATTTTGCTTTTCACAACCTTTTCTCTAAATGGACCAAAAAGCAGAATTTCTGCTTCATCTTCTCTGGAGACCAGGCAGAAGTGATAATCCACTGCATATGTGCCTAGATGATAGATAGTCTTTTGAGAAAGCACTTGATTTTTGCCCATTTTTAACTGGCTAGAATGTGACCATAAAACTGTCTCTTCAGATAAACTTTGATAAATGTTTAGYCAGATGACAGTGTTCAGTTATACTACTTTAGGCTAAAGCTTTCCTGTAGAAGATGACTTTTTCTCTTCCAGAGCCATGCTCTGCACATTCTTTTCCTATGGAGGTTCTTAAAAACCCCAATTAAATAAAAATTAATCAGCATTTCAAAGGGGACTAGTATGGGTGATGGATTACATGGCTTGCTCAAAGAAGGGCAGAAAGGAAATCAGTTTGAGAAAACATTTGGGAACTCTGTACCAATTGATATAGGGGGTGATCCTTACAAAAAGCATATGATTTACAGTCARTCCTGCTCAGCTGAATTATTTTCAGCGCAGATATTAAATATGAAMGACTGTATATTTGCAATAGTTGTTGGTATGATTTACATAAGCAACCCCAGACTYAGTTCTACTTTCATACATTCTTCTTTTAGATTCTAACATATAACCTGCCAAATTAGGCTGCCCATTTTCTGGTATCTTGGACACTGATGTTGTATTTTTTTGGACTTTGAATGACGTATTGAAATCTTTACCACATATTTCTCTCTCATTGGTTTATATTCCAGTGAACTGGCCATGTTATGCTTATCAGAGAAATAACCAGGGTTGTAGGATGCTTGTATGTATGCAATATGTATGTATGCTTGTATGTATGCTTGTATGTATGCAATAATGATGCTTGTAGGATGTAATTTATTTGACTTATTTTAGGCCTATCTTTTCAGGAAGAGGTAAATTTGGGCCTAGAACAGCAATTTGTCTTTGCTGGCAGGATGCCTTAGGTGTCCACTGTGAATGTAGACATATGTGTTCAGTGAGGTGACTCCAGTTTGAGGGTGATAGAGCCACTATGACAAAAGACTTGAAGCTGTTGGAAAAAATAGGAGTAGAATGAGAACTTCTCTGATGTTGAAAGGAGATGAGATCCCCATCAAACACAGCAGAGAAGTTGAAGAAAAGAAAGACACTTGGAAGACCTGATCTTTGGCCCTATATTCCCATATATGAATAGCTTTAGGAGAGTGAGTTTATGAAAGGTGAGACTGGAGCTGCTCCAAGATGGAGTTCAAAGAAGAGAAGTCTGTGTATTAGCTTCAAATTGCGTAGTCTATGTTTTTTAACAGACAGAGTTAAAAATGAGAAAAGATTTGGAGAAGTCGGTTGAGTTGAGAAATGGGATCTTTTTAAAGAGACTGGAGATTGAGGACGTGTTTATGCTCTGAATGGAAGTACGGGAGAGCAATGGAACATTGAAAATAAAGTACGTAGGATGTGATACATTTAGTGGAGTGGGTCAGAGCTGAAAAAAAAGGCTAGAGTAGTTAAAGACAAGAGTATGTCCAGGAAAGCAAACTAAAAGGCAACTTTGTGGGCGTTGTAAGAAACAAAAAACTAATAATTTTTAAAAAGTAAAAACTCCTTTAAATAATAAGGAATTAGAAGAGGAACAGAGGTTGGGAAAAAAAATATGGAAAACTTGAGATTCAGCAAAGTGTTGTTTTACTGAAAGATGCAAACATGATTGTAGTGAACGGAGTTTGGAAGGAAATCTGATGACCCTTTTCCAAAGTGTTCAATAGCAAAAGAACAGAAGTAATTGAAATGTGTTCTGAGTCTGCATATTTGTGGACCACATGAAGAAAAAAAGGAATTTCTGTGAGTGAGCAAGTGGAGTGAGCGATTATAGTTTCCTAATGTGAGAGAGAGACAGARGTTTGAAAAAGAAAGTGTGGTTGGTGGCGTGGAGTTTGCAGAATATTGGGTTTGGAGAATGAACTTGGGAAGTAAGTTTACAGGAAGTTAAGTGCTGATGACAGGGAAGCCATCAAAAAATTAGAAAAGGAATGAAAATGGGTAGACAAGTTCCCCCAAATTGGATCTACGTACGCATACAATAACGCTACTAACTTTTTGTTTCAAATTCTTGAAATGTGAAACTTCACGTTGAAGTCCTTGAACGTGCCTTTGTGTTGTTTGCCATGTTCTTTTTATATTCTGCCATTGCCATATTAGAAAAACAGAAAAAAATATAGGTCACTGTGCTGGTTGAGGAATTCAGGTACAAAGACGACTAAGTGGATGAATGAGTGGCAGACCTGAAAAAATTGACTAGCTGTAGTTARTTGGGAGGGAAGCTGTGCAAAGCTATTTTATATTGACGGTCTATGTCTCAGCCAATTAGATTTTTATTTGACAATCCAAAGGTGTAATAACTTTTATTGTAAGAGGAAGAAAAATACACCAATACTAATAAATAGYGAAGGATCTACTAGGGATATGCGTAAATGTGTATCCTGTTCTCATGTATGTGCAAGCTTAATTGTGTCTCTCTTAATTTTGCCATTTGATGCGGCCGGATTGTCAGGTAATCATCCTTTTGGAAGAGCAGAGGTGGATAACGTTTCGAATAACGTTGCTAATCTCTTCTGGCTGTTAAAAGAAAAGATTTATTGGTATCGAATTTTATTGCATTCTGAGAGTTCATGAATGGACTGGCCCCTCCATTTAGCTTACTTGTCTCTTCCAGTTAGGAACCCAAGCAGAGCAGAAGAAAAGCATCGCGCTGGAGCTGACATGCAGCAAGTGAGGGAAAGTTCACTTGGCTTTTTCTCCCAGCACCAGGTGCAAAAGTTGGCTAAAAGTGCTGTGGCAGGCAGTTATTTTAAAGCAGTTTCTGGTTTAGTGTTTTATCAAGCCCAGGAGTAAAATATTCTGCAACTACTGCAGTTTCACAAAGCTACTTTTTAAGGTAGAACTCCGAATTGTTTCACTAATTAACATGGCCCTGCACCAGCATTAATCATGCAATAACCGTTAAAGACTGGGTTTGTGGGATTTATGAAGGGCCATGTGAAATATTTGAAAAGTGTGTGTCATTTCTTTGTTTAATGTGGCTTGTGCTGTCTGCCTGTACTAGAGGTTCTCGACATCTTGGGGACTATTTTATGATTTGCCGCGTCCTCGTGGATAAGTGCTGGAGTGGGTTCATTCATTCCACAGAAGAGGAGAAAGTTCTTGACAATGTCCTGGCTGGTGGTTTGACTTAAACCAGTCATTTTTTTCTCAAACAGCTGCAGCATACAGCTTCACGGGATGCATTAAAATAGTGATTCTCTATACCCCAGTTTCCTCCAAATGGGAAGGTGGTGGCTCGATGACATAAGCTGCAGAAGGGTTGCGTTCAAGTGGTTTGCATGTGGGATGGCCAAATAACACGGTTTTGGTTTACTTTCAGTTTATTACACACATTCTCTCCCCCAGATGCCTGAGATTTTTGTGGTACTCCCCTTTGCCTTTGATTCTTGTATTGTATAAGTAAGAAGACAGCTATATTTTTAGTTGTCACACTCTTGCATAGCTTTTGGATACAACACTGTTGTCTTCAAAGCACTTTACAARTAATAGCTAGTTGACCTTCTAAGAACTGCACTATCAATCATCCTTGCTCACATATGGAAAGAGAGACGAATAATTTGCCTAAAACTGTGTAATGGTTTTGACACCTCTAGTAGGACTTGGTCTAGTCCGCGTTTGTGCCACCCAGGCCAATCCTCTTGACTATCGATGTATCGAGTTTGGGGCACCCTGGTTATAAATTGAGCATTTCCTGTTGGATGTTGACATGTTCTTACTCTACTTGCTCTGAAATTTAAATCCTGAACTTTGTTGAAGAACTATGCTGGAAAGAGCCCCAAGAGATCATCTGAGCCATATCACTGATCCTGAACTAGCTTTGACCTTTGTTCAGGAAAGCTCTTACACACACATACACACGTATATGGTAATATATAAACTAATTGTGTGCATATATACATATACATATATGCACACATTCAATCAGTTTTTGAATCAAGTCCCATATTAAAAACTATTAAAACTATTTAAAAAACTTATGGATGATAAATACTTAGTTCAAGTTGGATGTAAGCTACCCAGGATTACTTTGAAATACTTGCCTGGGCTATCTTGATGGATATTGCTTTGGGAAGAATTAGTACTACAAAACACCTTTTTTTTCGGGAAAGATGATGCTGTTAAATCTGCTGTTGTTACTCTGGGAAGTATTGCACCTTGTTATTTTCTTGGTTTTCTGATGGGTCTGGAGTGAGAAATTTGTCCACTACCTCATGGACAAGGTCCTAATCTTGCTCATATAACAAACCCTCAGATAGTCCGACTGTTTTTGCCTTGTCTATCTGTAAACTGCAACTTTATGGAAGGAGAATGAAATGTTCTCTAATATGTCACAATAATAGTTAAAACTGGAAATCCAGTCTGACACCGTGGTCTTGATTTGTATATTTTGCTTGCCCTTTTTTTTTWAAATTCCTGCAAAGCAGTATATATATTTGAAGGCTGGAGTTTCAGCCAGGATTTTCAGTCTTATCTGTGTATTTCTTTCCTTTATCAGGTTTAAACCAGGCCTTTCATATTGCTCCAGTACAACTTTTAGTGCTTGAATTTCCCTTGTGTTCATTTTAGTCCTTTTCCAAAATATATGCCTACATTTGGAACTCTCTCCATTCTCTGTGTATCGGATCTATTACATTAGAAAGTGGTGGCATTCCTGATATATTAATGCAGCAGTTGATTCAAAATGATTTTGAACTCAATCAAGCACTGCAACCTTAAAATTGAAGCACTTGCTGGAACATTACAGGGTTTATGTCCTGCCTATAGGTCCCTGTAATTATTGTGTCTGCCTGGAGAACAAGACTTCCATTTCCTGAAAAATTCTGAGGTTTTGGTGTTTGTTTTATTTTTTTCATCAGCACAAAAACAAAATCTTTTTTTATTATTTCTTTCTTTCTACTGAGATGAAATCTGATCTAGCCCATAGTCCAGTGTAGGACAGTAAGTTTGCAAAGAAAAAATGAATGTTCCAGTCTTTGCTTTCCAGAGGAACTTAAACCTGATACTAAGTCCCGTATGCTGAGTAAGTGCCATAATATAGGACTGACAATTGATGTCATTTTTTCTCTCTGCTTTTAACAGAATCATGGACCTGTGACCTATTTATCARTATCTGTATCCAAAGTTTTTAGTTCCAATGTATGTGTTCTTTTCAAATGAAAAATACTGCATTTAAAGATATTCATCAGTGCTCATGATTAAATTATTAATATATTTCACATGTGCATTTAATACAAAATAATACCTAATAACAGTTAGGTTTCTGAGCTGCATAGCAGCTCAGAAAATCTAATTTTTTTTTCTTTAGCTATAGCTGGAGAGACTCGTAAAAACTTGACCACGTTGGGCTTACTCATTCTTATTTTTAAGCAAAGTATCTGTTTATTTCATTAATTCTTATTATCTCATGAGTTTATTTACAAAAAAAACACTTCTAACCTTACCATTTTGAGTCACACAGTGCTATAATACAATACAAGTTCAGCACAGTCTGGTCTGAGCAGATCAGGTGATTCAACATGAGAAATATCTCTTGGTAGCTTGACCTAGTAAGGCCATTCCTTTCCTTACTAGATAAAAGCCTTTGATGTCCTTTACAGATCAATTGAAGTTAGGCTTCGCTGTCTAAAGAAATATCCATTTTCCTTCAATTTGGACAGTGTCAGATTAGCACTGCTTTTGCTAGCATCATTTTAGATGAAGCTCAATCAAAACAATTTAAATCTGAATACATGGGAAAAATTAATTTTTTTTTTCAAAAAACAACGGTGTTTTTGCATTGGTATGACAGCCTGTCTGCGTGTTTAGAGTCTGTCACAGTTCTCTATTACCTTTTTTTATCCCGGGTTTCTAGCCCCATCTCCATTTCATAAATGATGCCAGCCTTATTTGACCGTTGCGGTAAAGATGAGTATTGTGAAGTTTTTTTTTTTTTTTTCTCTATACTTCTTTATGAAAAAAGGCATTTGATTTAATTCCAAAAAATGAATATTGTCCTCTTTCAAAGTCTTGTCAAATTCTCTACCTCCTCTAATAGCCTCTTGTACGAAGCAGTTGGATTTCTGATAGCATYACTGTGCACTGTGGTGTGTCATTGTGTCCATCAGTCCTTTACTGTCTGTCATCCCAAGCTGAAGCCTCTTTGTGACAATACCTTTTTTTTTCTACATGATTGAGTCACAGCCCATGACCGAGCAATACCAGTAATATATTGTTTTATGCTACTATTGCATCAAATAATAAACAAGGAAGAAATAGATAGTTTAAAAGAAAAAAAAGTATTATTATTTTATTTTATACCTCTGGAAGTATTAGAATTCCAGGTTAGGGAAGTCAGATGACTCCAAGTATAGTGGTGTTTTGGTCTACACATGGTCTAGCATATTTGAGCTGTGTAAGCTGGCTGCAGTTGTGTCTTGTATGATTGAAGCAGCTGCCCAAACTCATGATAATGAAGGTTTTACATCTCACCATTATGCATTTCCTATGTCTAACAGGTCATGAAAATATATCCTCACCTGTTTTGGAGGGCAGGAATGTTTTTCTCCATGTCCTTAGATATAATTATTAATTTTGCTCTTGTCCAATGGCTTCAGTTCTTTCAGGCCCCACTATCCTGTGCATGTAAAAGGTGATTTAAAAAGTCTAGTCTAGTAGCATTTCCATATCATATATTTCTGTATCAGATTATTTGGGTTATTTTATATGAGCAGTTTGACCTTTCAGCAATTGATGTAACAAGGGCTTAATGTAACAGAATAACATTAGATACAGTGTATCTTTCGAGGATCCTTACCATGAAGTTTACATTTCATATTTTGAAGGAAAGGTAATGCAGTGTTTGCCTTCATATGCAGTGCATTTCATTGSTGTTGGAGAAAGCAGGAGGCGATTTTGTAGAAATGTCTCTGTCACTATTAGTAGAAACATGCCTATCATCTTGTTGAAAAATAGCCTAGGTCTTGCCAGTTCCTCATGAAGCAATTGCAGAGGAAGGATGTTAATCTTTACCTGTCACTACCCCTTCCAATTCCAAAGTTTTATCAAACTTTCAACTATTTTAGTTAAATACGTATGGGGGACCCAGCTGTGTTCTTATGTGAGCACTGGTACCATTCTCACATGCAGGAAACCTTTTTGTCAGTATATTGGACATGCTGAAAGACACAACCAATCACATAAGATGTGTGTGAGCTCTGTAGGATCATCTTGAGCCACATCATGGTCACTGAATTATGTGAATTCTTTCTGCTTCTGTTGCAAACTGTAGACTAGCAATTGAAGTGAACTCCAAGAAATGATCTCTGCTCTGACCTTCCAGTGCTGACCAACTGGATGGACTAAGGGTTGTGGATTTGCTGTAATTATCCATGCTGTTTTGCAGARACCCTGAAATCATTTGTTCTTCTAGTGAGAAATCATTTATTCTTCTAGTGATGATCAGCTGCTTTTTGGAAAGATCCATCAAGCTAGAACATGTAGAGCATGCTTGGTTATCCTCTGAAAATACTGTTGGGTCAGAGGCTGGCATCCTGCAAGCTTAGGACTGAGGGTTACGACAGTGTTTGGTTGATTGGGCTGGAGGAAGTGATATCAAATACTTTACATACTGATAGATGGGGACACACATGTATTGGCACTGTGAAAAATAAGGTAAGTACATAAGGTAGGACTGAACTCTGGATTTAGACACCTGAATTTAGGTGTCTTTCTGTGCTRGGTGTGTGCTAGGTGAGCACCATAGTCAGTGGAGCTGAGTCAAGAGTTCAATGCACCGTAAATTAGACATCTACTGCCTAGTTGCTTGAATAGCCTCCAGGCTTCCTTTACTATTTTGACTAGATTTCCACTGACTAATGGAAGCTTAGACAGGTAGCATGTGTGAGCATACRTAATTTCCAACTAAATTCCATCCTCAAATTCTTGTTGCAAACCTCTGCACTGTAGAAGCATAATGTTGAGTGGTTATTTCTTCATTCTTGGCCTAAGTGAGAGAATTCACTGCGATTTCATCATAGTAGAAGGAAAAKCAGAATTTCTAGTATGTCGAGGCCAAATCTTTTCCTCCTGGCTATATTGTCTTTCARACTGGGCTGATGAAACCCAAATGCAGATGCCTGTACCAGAGAGAGTTGTTTTTGCTAACCTTATTGCCAGTCAACTGTCAATCTCTTCTCATCATAAATACCTAACTTAATTATTCCATTAAAGCATGTATTGCTATTCTCTGAACATATGTACTCACATATTTTAGAAAGAGAAAGCTKTGAGTGATGAGTGATGAGCTGCGATGACTCATGCCCATTAAGTTAAACCTGTAGATTTGTCTGCGTTCCCTGTAATTACGGTTCTAATTGGAGTCTTGTTCCGTGTTTTCAGTTAACAAGTCATAAGATGACATGTATAAGYAGTGCCAAGGGCCCATGCATTAATCTGGAGCTGCCCTGTCTCAGCTGAGAAGCCCCGTGGCCTGTGTGCTGGGTCATTCTCACTCGTAGTCTCCTTCAGATACTGTGAACACCGAATCCTCTTGGGCAAATGTGGTCTCAACAGCGGGGCATAGTCCTCTCTTCTGTAGTCTGGTCTGCAGCTTCTGGTTAGAGCTACCTTGACAGGTCAGAGAGTTGCATTTAAGCTTCTTATGGCTGGAGGAAGGCGTTGATCTCATCTCTTCTGACTCTGGTTCCCAGGTGATAGGTAATGCATAATAAGGAGGTCACTGTCATCTGCTTCTTTAGCTCTGGAGGTATTTTTTAAATGAAGTGATGCTATAAGTTAAAGTTTATGCCAAACTCAATGCTTTTGATGAATGTTGGGGGTATCAAGAGGATTAAGTCTACCTGGGGAGAAAGGTGGGAAGCGATTGGCATGCTCTTGAGCATTTCGGTCCTGCTAAAATGATGTCACCATAGTGGGCAATTCTAGACATTCTCCTAAAATTCAATGGACATCCCTGGTGAAAATATAAGTAYTCAAATTCCTGCTGACTTCCCAAGGCAAAACTAATTGTTTGTTCCCAGAAAATATGTACTGCCTTCCCGCACTGCAGCAGCACCTTCCTGACGCAATTGATGCTGACTGAGAAAATTCAGTTTGAGATGAAGCCACAGGAGTAGCCTAAAGTTCTAACAGCTGGAAAAAGTGTCCAATCTTTCCAAAGGAAGGAGTTAATAATTAAGATGATATCACTACTGCATTCAGTATATGCTGGAGTGGGGGAATCAACATAAAGCTGTCTGAACTCGAGACATTTTTATGCTGTATGTGTTGGGAGTTTTCCATAAATGTACCATAGGCAAGTTGGGAAAGATGTGTCGTGCCACTGAATGTGAAATGACATTAGGTGGTTTTTTGCCAAGGTGCTTTTTCTTCACAGCATATTCCTTATGCTAGGAAGCACGATGTTCAGGGAACAGCCCATCTGGATAGCATTACCTGGAGGATGTGCAGCTTGTATGTATCTTCTGGAGGTTAGCGTCTAATGTTAAACAAAGGAAGCTGATTAAAAACATCTGTAAAACATTTTCATAGTTCATATTTTATACAGTGAGTATTGAGTTACTTTGCACATGACTGCATGTCTGAACTAAAAATAATAAGGTAAATCTTTTCCTTTTATTAAAATTAGTATAATATTAATTTTATAGTTAAACTACATTTAACTGTTTCCCTACTTGGCACTAGAATTTAATGCTGCTGACATCACTATGTATTTTACATGCCACTGAGAAATAATTGTTCATTTATTGATGCAGTGTGCTACAATAAGCACATTTTGGGCTCAGTCAAAACATAAACATTAAATTGAAATACAATTTCTTATGTTAAAGTGTGGCATTTATTGAATGCTAAAGGAGAGACTTGCCAGGTAAATGTGTAATGTTTCTGACCATTAAATATATTATGTGAAATAGTTATATAGAATATATAAAATGATTGTAGTACTGCCCACTTAGGTATTATGGTGATTTATGAATTCAGTTAGAGTCCCCAGTAAATACYAAAACTGCTGATTCTAGGTTAGTATTTATTAGCCTGGCAAATTTTATGGAGAGGGAGGATTTGTGCATCCCCAGACTGACAGAGAAAGATGTTTTTTATGTAGTCAGACTAAGGATGTAATTGTAGCTTCATAGCCGAGCAGATAATGATTATACACTTTCCTTTAAATTCTAAACTACATTCTAAAATGCTTCTAAAAGCCTATGTGTTAACAACAGTAAATATTATTTAAATATCTAAGAGGCTAATGCTTAAGATTTGCCCTTCAGTGTGATAAGCAGAACTTTCTTACCTTTCTCAAGTTATATATAACCTAGTGACTCAAAGGCATGTATCAAAACAGAGAGCAGCAAACACTGTTCTCTGGGAAAATATTTTGAAATTCAGCAAGTATTTTGAAAATGATTATCATTATTGTTTATTGTAAGTGTTCTGCGATTGTGAAAATGAAGTGTTGCTCATAAATACCACGCGGGTTGAATGGCCAAGGGCACTTCTCATCTCCAGCATTCAGACTGGTATCCAAAGCAGTTACATCCAGTTTGGGTRCTTGGGTTCATTATATTTTTACCGAAGTTCATCAAAACTGCAAGTGGAACAAACAACACCGTGTGTACATAGTGTTATTTTTATTCAGTGGAGATGGGATCAGCACAAAAATAATTTTTGAAGCCACGTAATGTGGACATTTTCCATGTCATCAGTTAGTGGCCTTATTCATAAAGAGAAATGACTGTAACTTATCCATGTGCTGAAAACGCTATGAGCTTTTTCGTCGTTTGCAAATGGAAAAGACATGTTGTACCATGATCTGCAGAGTTTATCTTGCTGTGCTACTTGGGAATGCATGGTTCAGCACTGATAATGAGCTCATTAACTGGCTGAATACAAGAAAGACCCCTTCCCAATCAGGTCTGAAGACAAAATGCAATGCATCACTTCTTTGGCTCATGGGTAGGTCAGYGGATTTGTGTTTGTGCTTGTGTTACTGCACCGAGGTGTAATAGCGTAAAAGAGGGGAGGCTGCTCCCAGCTCAYGTCCCCAGCTCCAGGTTGCAGGAAGCTGCACGTGTTGCCCCATTAGGCACATACACRTTTATGGACACAGGCACTCATACAACATACGTGGCCAACGTGGCTGGCCACACTGGGCGAAACAGGCAGAAAACACAGCCCTCTCTCAAGTRCATATAGATGATCATGTAACTTAAAACTGGTCAGCAGAGACTCTGGGAGATGAATGAGATAATTCTTTTGGAAAAAATACAGTGACTAAAGTCCTGGTGATGGCATCTTGGTGCTGAAATTTTCTCAGATTCATCCACTGTGTGGGCTGAGGAGGCAAGATTTTGGAGGYAGGTGAGGAAAGAACTTTCCAGTTGATCTGGAGCTATATCAGTTCACCAGCTTCACATCTCTGCTGGGTGAATGATATTCCCCTGTCAAACACTGGACTGGGTGATCGCTTGACACGGARGTCTGATGGCCAAAACCAGCAGCCCGAGGCTGCTGTGTCTTTATYACAAACTCTACTACACGAAGGGCAAAGCTGCAAAGTTGGCTCAACAGTTTGAAGCCAGAGTAATTTTCTTGACCGCGACCTTAATGCAACTACTTATAGCAGTACATCATCGTCGCTTGAGCAYACGGGATGTGCTTCCAAGCAGGAATCCATGATGTTTGCCAGACTGGCCTCCAAACTAAATGCTGGATGAAGAATTGCTGTTACTTCGTTTGCTTACTTTGTAATTGCAAGTGCATTGGGGATACTGGGGGAACTGTTTAGGAATGTTGGAACACCTGCATGTGGCACAGCACCTTTATTTTAACAACCYTATAGGTGCTCATACAGCAAATTATCACCCCAATGAATTCCCTTCATTTTCAGTTGAGTCTCTGCCAAACAAAAGACTCAGCTGATAGAAAGCTGGCTAAGGCACAATTGATTTTGGATTGTAACCCTGGATTTAAYGGCTTGGGTCAATGGATGCCTTTTTTTGGGGARAAAAAAAATGCCATGTTTACAAACCTATTAAAGCTGAATTAAATGGAGATTAAATCAGAATTTTGTTTATCAGATCTTTTAGAACTGGATTTGAATCTCTACGTGATGATTTTGAAAGAACTGTACTCTTTGTCACCTATTCTGAAAACTAGAATTTTTACTAAAATATTAATAATTTTGCTTCTGACATTCATGTAATTCTTGACTGGTGGACAAGGTTGTCTTGTTTCCTTCTTATGCCCCTTTTGCATTCTGAAACATATGGCACATGTGAAATTAGTGGCAGCTGTATCACAGAGAGATTGAGCCATGCTCAATGCTAATTTCAAAACAAATGTCWCATATAAATCATGGATGCTCATTAGAACAAATAGTGCTTTTAATTTAAGAAAAAGTATTTTAATTAAAAATAAACTCCCTACAGGCCCCAACAGGGTACAGATATTATGCCCATGCCTTGCCTCTTCTGTAACTTACTTTTTTTTATCCTTCATGAACTTTTTCAAGCTAATTGTGATTTCCCTGCTCCCCAGTATATCTTGTTTGCTMTTTTTGATTTCATTGACACTCTAGTCCTTCAGGGTACATAACTGAGTGTTTCTTGACGGGTAGAAATTGCAATTCCTTATTTCCAAATAAGCTAAAGTCCTCCCACTGAGAACTGTTTAAGGTAGGAGCTCATTGCTTTATTTGTCAAAGGAGGACACATATCTTATAACAACTCAATTCTTATAAAAGAGTCACCAACAAAACCATCTGAACTGCAAGGGGAGGGTGGAGACATCTCGCCCGCCCTTTGAGGAGGATCTTCCCTCAGGAGAACAATGGCCAGTTCTTTTCCCTTGTCAACTGACCATCTTTTTTCCCTTCTGTTAATTAGCCAAGATCAGGAACAATTCCGTCCTTGGCCTTCTGCTGTGTCTTCTGATAATCCCTCAGGACACTAAGGATAGGATGACAAATCACAAGTGTTTCTCCTTTAGAAAAGGCATTCCAATTCTTGCTCCACTCTTGAGGGGACAATACAGCGTCTCTGACATAAGCAGATGCAGCTGAATGCCTCAGCTCTTTGCTGGACTTTGCTGTTTATCAATTTTCTTAGGACAGATAGATCACCTGGAACCTCTGCTGCCATGGGGCAGAAAGGGAAGCAYGGAGAACATAAGAAAACAAATATTTTTTTACCCTTTTCATTTCRTACACCCTGTGCTACCGCTGCTATGGAAAGCTTTCAGGAGGAGTGGAGGAAAAAACTGATCCTGCTTCCAGCCCTCTGGCTGCCACTGATGGAAAGTGTGTAGGATTTTGCYTCTGAATTCCAAACAATTATCTCCTGGCATTGGCAAATACAGTTCTTCATAGAGCCATGCTTGGATATCTGGTGGTTATTTTTTCTTAGATCTTGCAAAATCTCTTTGGCAAGGGCTAGTTTTATTCAACAGAATAAAGATACTTAGATTTAAAAAAAAAAAAAGTATTTTTTTAAATGTTTACCAAATATTCACCTATTTTTTTTACCCCTTTTAAARCAATCCAATAAAGTACTGAGCCCTCTTTTTTACACTTTATCTCAAGAAGTGTTTAAAGACATCAAATTTAAGGGTAATTGTAAACAAGACTTTGTAATAGAAAACCTCAATCTTTCCTTAACTACAGACATCCTTTCCTCCAAAGCTTGTAATTTTAACAGACCATAGATAATCCTTTCAGGGTTGTGAATGAAAAAAAAGAATTAATATATTTACTCATATTTGTTCATTTATGATTCATTTTAATTATCTGAGGTGGCAGAAATTTTGGAGTAWTAAGACTGAATTAAGGAAGCAATTTTTAAGAACACCAGGAAGGTTCTGAGAACTTCCCAAGCCATGTGGGTGAATGAAAGGTGATGTAGAAGTACATCAGATGCGACTGAACGTACATACAAGACTTGGACATATACGTGTCATTGCATTAGCAGCATTAAAATTGTTCTGCATTTCTTCTAACAGACAAATGCTTTTATGATACATACTCATGTCTCCGAGTAGCCTTCTCATGCTTTGCATATGGGAATATGAAAGCAAATTTCATTTTGCTTTAYACCCCTTATTATTCATACACATCARGGAGGTRTGCAGGAATAATTATCTTTGTAATAAAATGTGAATTGAAGATGGTAGAGAAGAAAACCTGGGCAATAATAAAGCTTTTGGAAAAATCCTATAGGTCGCCATTTTGACAAAATCTGACCATCTGACAAGATGAAGTACATAAACACACGCAGTATATGATAAAAAGTTAGATGTCTTCCTTCACTAAGCACTTYTGCTGATTTTGTGATAAAATCCATTTCCTTTGATGCATCTACATGAGTGTTGTTAAATCCCAAAGTCCAGTGCATGTTGCAAGAGCTTTTCCTACTTTCTTTCCTCGAACATTTGCTTTCCACCAATGGGCTAGAAGTGGTATATGCCRTTTTTCAGAGTGCCATATTTCACACTTCGGTTTAATTTGGCTGATAATGATTTGTTAAGCAAATGTAAGTATGTATGTAGAACACGTGCTGACTCACACATAAAGTGTTCAGTCACTTTGGCAGTTCCTTTAAAATCCCACTCCTGCCTTATAAAAGCYGCAGGTGCAAAACAGTTTGCCTCTGTGCTAGCTCCAACAGGAGAGAAGGGTAGAGTGGAAATTCATAGTCAGCCTACCCTTCTGACCAACGTAATGTTGGAAGAAGGGGATTGTATTGGTAGTTTCCATCAAAATACAAATTCTAATAAATAGGCTTCTGTTCAGCCTGTGGGACAGAGACCATGGTATCACCATGCTCTCTTATAAGCATTACAAGTAGAAAATGAGGCTCTTCTCTTTCCATACGGAGGAAAGAGCAGTTTGTTGAGATGCTTTTGACTTCTAGTCCCCTAAATACAAAATATTTTCTTCTTCTATCATGTGGAAGTCATGTAATTTATAAATCTTATTTTAATATATGGGGTGGTTTTTTTTTTCAACCCAAGGAGACACACCATATTCTCATCTTTTTCCTCTCCAATATATACTTCAGTTGCCTTCCAAATGAATCTTCCTACTTTCTTTGGGCTGTGCTGCATTTTGGCACGTTTTCCCTAGAAGTCTTTTTTTTTTTGGTCCAGTGAAATTCAGGAAAGATGAATCTCCTTTTCTCTCCTCTCTTACTCTGAAAATTGCTTAGCAATGTAATGTTTCCCGTGACCTAGACCATTCCGCTTGGCTTTTCATTGTATTTTAGTCCTAAATTGTGCTGCTTTTTCAACAAACTATTTTGGTAGCTATTTCTATGTCCATATTGCCAAAACTCTGATCAAAAAACCCTATTGATCAAAATAATAGTTRCTGCTGTAACCACAGCAACATTAGGCATTTATTATGCACTTASTTCCTAGACCCTGAGTAAGSKTTTTYTTTTTTYYWAAA